>PVJI01005473.1:40000-96668 GCA_004026765.1 Micronycteris hirsuta
GGAGAAACAGGCATGGGTTGGCTTGAGAAGGCTGAGCTGGGAGAGAAGAGGCTGCCTGACTGGCGAAACCCAAGCTTGGGCACACATGGGTCACTGGTTCGGGGTGTTGATTGTGAAGAGCCATCCAGTCAAGAAATCCATCTCGACAGTGTGTGCGGATCAATCATGACCCTGTAGCAGTAACACTTAACAGCCTGGAAGCCATGAACTTAGGTTTGTTCATTTTACTTGAACATGAGGCTACCCTTGGGTCTGATGCTACACACTCTACATGATTGATGTCAACACACCCCAAGAGGGAAACAGGAGACCAAATTTCCTTTGCCAAGGGGATTACAGCCAGTACCTCTGTGTTTAACTCTTTACTCTCCTGGCCCTGGAAGCCATCCAGTGAAGGGGGGGCGCTGAGGGGGGCTAGGCTAAGGCTGGCACTTTGGTAACTTACACACTCAGCAAAGTTAGGGCAGCTCCAACTGAGAAACAGGCCCAAACATCTCTCCGTGCTGAGACTGGAGAAAAAAGTTCATTTTGGCTAATTTCAACTTTTCCACCATTAAATCTGCACCTGCAATGTCAGGGGTCACCAAATAATAAAATGTGGCATCTTTGAAACTGCTCAGTCACGTGTAAAGGGCTGTAATTGAGTAGATTCATTCTCTGAAGCCCCACCAGAGAGACACAGCTCAGGGCTGGGGGCAGGGGAGAGGGATGGGAAGAGGAGGCAGGACCCGAAGCAAGCCAGACTCTGGGAGGGGACCCTGGGAGCAATGGCAGCCTCTGATGTGGTCCCTTGCTTTTGAAATTTGAGACTAAAAATAAATAAATATCCTGCACATTCACTCCATACACACTCACATACCCACACTGGCCTCCAGCCTTTGTGAGCAGTTTGACCTGATAAATGCGCTTGGCTGGCATCAAATAGTCCGGCTTTGACCGATCCCATTTAAATATGTGAATTAGTCATGAAGCAGGACACAGCTTGGTGAGCTTGCTAAATTGTTGGACTCTATTGAAGGAGAAGGGAGAAAAAAAGGAGAAAGCCATTCAGCGCTCTCAATTAGGTGGAGAGGTAGGCGGCATCCCAGCCTCGGGTAGTGTCTCCTCACTCTCAGACCGAGGCTTTGCTGAAAGGGCCGTGGGTAGGGGAGAAGGGATATGGGTCACTTGGTACCACTTTGTACTCTCTTCTGAAGCACCCTGTGGGACCCTGGCCTTCCATGGGCCTCCCATAGGTGGCAGTCATGCTCCCCCAAAGGGAGAGACCCATTGGTGCTGGAATCCATGGTGGCTCATGCCCAGCCTACTTGGGACTCCAGGTTGATGCCACCGTGAAAAAAAAAGCTAACCTGGAGCTTCTGTAGATGTATTTCTTAACCTCACCTACCACCACTCCCTGCCCCAGCAGAGGGAGGAGAGGAAAGGCAGAGAGACGGGTGGTGAGTGAAATCTGAGGAGGGCATCACCGGCAGGGTGAGAGGGGGGGATGAACCTCAGTGCAAGTCACATCTAAACAAATCCCTCCTTCCGAAAGTGTCCCACCACACACACCGCACTCAGGGGCTCCCCTCTACCCAGGCTACAAAGGCCTGCAGGATCCTGGCTTGCAAATCTAAGGAGAAAAAAAGTTTATCTCCAGGCTGCAGATGCTTAGTAGGATCGGGGCTTGGTGGCCACTGCCCCCAGACAGGAAGAAGGTCACACTCCTATTCTTATGAACCTCCCCTTCTTGGCTCAGACTTCTCTGATGAATAATTGCTCAAGTCAGGTATTGCATCCCGAAGCCCTGGTCACTCACTGGACTATAGAAGGATTGGTATGAGTCTACTTGCTTAGTTTGCAGCGTGTGAGCTAGGAGCCAAAGTAACACAGCATAAAATCAAACATAAATTCGTCTGTTTTCTCGAGGAGAAACTTTAGGACAGGCAGAGGGTGAGCACAAAAGCCCACCTCTGGGCTTCAGGAGGGGGGTCAGCCCTCTACAGGCCCGGTCAGCTTTGCCCTGGGATTGCATGCTCCCTCCATATCTTCCCAGGGCTAAGGAAAAACTCACGGAGGCAGAGCTAGCCACATAGGCTGGGAAAGGTGGCCTCTTTGGAAACTGTGAAGTAGCAGCGCCCTCTGCCAGCGCGGGGCCACAATAGCTAGGAAGATTTCCCGCGCAGAGCCAAAGCAGAAGGGAACACAGGCTTGAGGAAGAACCTCCCACTGGCAGCTGGCAGCTGGCAGTAGCTCTGCGCCGGTGGAAATCTGGGACTCATCTGGAAGGCTGAGTTCCTGGCTCTGTCTTTCTTTTTCCCTTCCCCCTCCTGCCCGGAGGGGACCCAGGAACCGGTGAAGGACATAGCGGCCTAATGCTCTGCCTGATCTCCAAGCACACTTCAGCCTCTGCTTATTTGGAGGCAGTCTTCAGTTGACTGGATGCTAGAATGGTGGCATCACCATTATTATTATTATTATGAGCATGTCAATTATATTATTTATGATCGCCTCATATTATGAGCATCTTAACTACTACTCAGAAATTAGATGTCATAGTTTGTGGGCTTCTGGTGTTTATTCTTACTTCAGGGCCCTAGTAGCCCTGAAGAAAACAACAGAAGCATCTCATTGATGCCAAAGTGTGACTGACATAGTGTCAGTCGATTCCAATTTCAAAAGACTGCCAAGAGTCTAGTCCAAGTTCTGGGTTGACCTGGACCCTTCCTTCTCCTGGTCCCTGCACCCATGTCATTCCTAGATCCTGTTTTCACCTTAGCCCTTCGGCCACAGTTAAGTGTCTGTTTTCCCTATCTTTACAATTAAAAATTAAACTGAATTTTGAACTTGTCACTCTAGAACACACTTTTCAATTTCCTTTCCTTTGTATCCTAAACATCAAACCAAAATTTCTCACTAAGTGCTGTCACCAAGTGCTGTTCATGCTCAAGCGTGGCACCACCCGTGCAGCATCCCTGCGTGGACCTATCCACAGCCCCCTTCCTGTGCAGCTTCTGACTCGAGCAGACTCTGGAAGGCTACTCTCCAGAATTGCTCCTCCCTGAGTCCTTCCCCTCATAGCCAGAGATCTGGATGGCATCCCTGACGCCTCCTTCTTCCTGTCTGCATGTCCTTCTACCCTGCCTTCAAAATATGCTCTGTATGTGGCTCCTCACCGCTCCACTGTTACCACCTGGAACTCAATGACCATCCATCACCAGAGGAGGCTCCCCCTCCCATATGCCTCCCTTCCCTCTACTATCCTCACAGCAGCCAGAGGGATCTTTTCAAAACACACATCAGATCATGGCAACAATTACAAATAAACTCAATGGCTCTCCACGGCACTCTATGATTGGATCCAAACAATTAGCTCTGTCTTCAAGGCTTTGCTGACTGCACCCTGCCTAATTCTCAACCTCCTCACTCCTGATGGCTTAGCAACATGGCTTCTGCTGGAGTTCACAACAACTTCCCATCTCAGTGTCTTTGGCCGATATTTTTTACCTGCTTTATTCTTATTTAGCTTTCAGGCTCAGCCCTAATGCCCCTGTTCTTTCTCCTTGTGTCTCGTTCCTTACATCAACACGCTCCAACCATTGTTGCATTTATAGGTGTACCAGCAGGCTCTCCCAGTGGGTGGTAAGTTTCCGAGAGTAAGGAAGGCATCTGTGACGTTCAATGATGTATCCCCAGTACCAAGTCCAGGGCCCAGCTAAGTGAATGGGCTTTCTGGAGCTGATGTTGTGAGTGAGCTCAGAGAGGGTCAGTGATTTGCACATTGCCACACATCTAGCTGGAGGACATGTGGTTCTCAGGTGAAATGCACCACCTGAAAGACTGTTGGGACAATGGGGAAGTGGGGCTCAGGCAGGTGAGAAGATTCTAGAACAGCGATTCTCAGAAAGAATCCCTCTACAGGGGGGCCCTATAGGAATATGTGAGAAGCATATTCAATGTTTACATTTCTTGCAAAAATATCTTTTGTTTTCATAATTCAGAGCATTATAATTAAGATTCTCTCTACAAGATCCCCATTTGGGGAGGATAACAACGAACACAAACTTTCTTTTTTAAGATTTTTTTATTTAGTTAGTTTTAGAGAGAGGAGAAGGGAGGGAGAAAGAGCAATGTATGGTTGCCTCTCACATGGCCCTCATTGGGGACCTGGCCTGCAACCCAGGAATCAAACCGGGACCTTCTGGTTCCCAGCCCGCGCTCAATCCACTGAGCTATACCAGCCGGGCTGAACACAGACTTTCTGAGGGCAGATTTTTGGGTTTATCCCAAGGAAGAGACCTTTAAAAGCTACCAGGAAACTAAGCGTACGAGGCCTTTCCACCGCTCCCCAGAGCAGTGCTCAAGGCTGTGGGTGTGGGAATGTGGGTCTCAGTGACTCTGCAGCCGGTAAGTCTGCACTTGACCCGGTCGAGTCTGGCACGCCATCGGAGGGGCCGAGCTCACAGCAGAGGGCGCCAGAGAGCCAAGCCGCCGGCCGCAGGGGAGGGTGCGCCCTGGGCAGATAAACTCCTCCGCAAAAGTGAAAACAGCCACTGCAGGTCTAAAACAGGGGCTACTCCTTCTTCCTTCTTGCCTTCTACTCAACTGTGATTTTGCTATGCTTCTGGGTGGGAAAATGCTAAGTGGCCCAAAGGATATCTGTAAAAGAAATACTGTTATTAGTAGTAATTATTACTAATCAGGTGCATAGGTGACAGGGGTTCTTAAGAAAGAAGCCAAGAGTAACCAGAGTTTCGTGAAGAAGTTTTAGGTGCTAACCTTTAATAGCTAAAAGATATTTCCTTTTCTTTTTTTTTAACTTAATTGAGTTACTGAGTTCTGGTTATACAACTTAATGTTAGTCAAAAAAGACGCATCTGGTTCTACACCTTCATGGAAGATTCAAGTGACCGTGCACCGACCGAGAACTTTGTGAAAATCTGAAAGCAGAGCCTCTGGCTTCCCAATGCCTTCAAACTCATCCCTGCTTTTTTTCTTTCTTATGTCCATACGCCTCCACCATTTCTCAGTCCTTATAGATGAGAAGACAGACAGGAGCAGAAGCCATTTTCTCCAAAAGTCTGTTTTTAATGTAGGCAAATACCCACAAGTCACCCTGGGACAGATTTCAGGTTCATACTCCCATCTGAAACTTTGAAAACAAATGCCCATTCCTACCTAGAGGTAACTCAACTTTGCATCATCCACGTTTCTCCCAAAGGTGTCAAAATAGGGAACCTCCACCTTCTTTGGAAAGCTGGCTGGAAGAGTCCAGTCGTGGAGAGTCCGTCGCAGAGGTCAGAGGTCAGTGACCAAATTTCAAAGTGACCAGAGCTTTCTAAAGTGCTGTGAATGCCAATGTCTCCATGCTTATGGCAACCCCTCCCCTGCTCCGTGGTACAGGAGAGACAGGGCATTCTAAGGATCGTTGTGGTGGAGCTCTGGTTGAAGCTGACCAAACACTGGAAGGTCTATAACTGATGCATAGAATGACCTCGCGTGTTGTTTGCCGTAGTGCACCATCCTTCCTTTCAGCGGTGACCAGTGACGTTGACTACAATGTATCAGAGTGGTATGATACATTCATTGCCAACTTAGCTGAGCTAGTTTTGTTTTCCCAGATTTCCTTCTCTGTACGGTTATGAGTTAGAGTTAGAAGAAAAACGTGTGCGGGCTTTGAGAGGTGGCAGTGAAGCCACAGCTATTATTGGTGGAGGACCAGGCGCCGCTGCTGCTTGCGCGCACTGGCACTGCGGGCTGGCACGCCTTGGCTGGGATGGGCAGCACTGGGGCAGGCTTGCTGCAACTGCCCCGGTCTCCTGCTAGTAGATCTCATGTCCTGGACTAGGTGTGTGTGCAGCTCCATGCCTGCCTGAGCCAGCTCCTGGTCTTCATGGCTTTCAGATGGTCCTCACGAATTCCAATTAATCCTCGCAGGTCCAGTTTGTCCTTGCTTTCCTCAGCTTCACATCCAACTCTTCTTCCCATCTGCTGGTCCTGCATATCTGCAGTGGCTTCAGGACCACCACCAAGGCAAGGCACAGCCTTCTAGGGACTTCTTCCCCAGGTCCCCTTAATAAATCCCTTATTCCTTTGAACTCTTATTCTCTCTTCAAACACTACAACTGTGTTCAGCAGTCTTATTTTACATCCAGATTTGCAACCCAGATACAGGATTATACATACTACAAAATAATATTTGATTTCCCAAAAAGGATTTGTGCATGACACATAAGTTCCCATCTATTGTCCACTTGTTTTTCATGTCAAACTTCTTTAAATAAGTTGCCAGCAAAGTTTCCTACAGCATGGACCCACCTCTCATTCTTTCTTTCAACCTTATGCCCTGGTATACTCCCATCTCCCTCCCACCACTCACACAGTCTACAGGTCCCTGAGTACAGTGGACAGTCCCCACCTACAGGACACATTCTTAAGCTTCCAGCCCAGGGCCCAGGCTTGTAGACTTTTCTTCTTGAGCAATGCACTATGTTCAATTCCTACCCATGACTTTTTTTTAATGTTTTATTTATTTATTTATTTATTTTCAGAGAGGGGATGGGAGGGAGAACGAGAGGGAGAGAAACATTAATGTGTGGTTGCCTCTTGATCACTCCCCACTGGGGACCTGGCCTGCAACCCATGCATGTGCCCTTACTGGGAATCAAACCAGCGATCCTTTGGTTCGCTGTCTGGTGCCCAATCCACTGAGTCACACCAGCCAGGGCCCTACCCACAATTCTTATTCAGGCTCAATTCTTATGCCTAGCTGAATAACTCCAGTAAGTCTCTGAGTTACATAGTTATCCATCACGCTGAGCACTAAGATGAATACAGCAATGGCTCCCATCGATCAAACACCTGCTTGTGTGCCAGGCACTGTTCTGTACATGTCCTTTACATGTGCAGATTCTTGTATTCCTCCAAAGAACTCTGTGATGTAGCTAGTATTAATATCCCCATTTTTTCAATGTGGAAACCAAGGTCCAAAGAATTTAAGAAACTTGCCAAAGCTACCCCATTGTAGGAAGTGGAATCAGGATCTGCAGTTATATGAAAAAATATACACAGAGAGATTCATTGTGTCTTCATTCTGTTTCTCTCAATAGTAACATTTTTGCAGAACTATAGTACAATACCACAACCAGGAGGTCGACATTGATGTGGTCAATAGACAGGACAATTCGATCACCATAAAGAACCCCCCCATACCTTTTTATTACCTCTGTCTCTCTTCCCTTACCTTGTCCATAAGTCCTAGCAACCACTAATCTGTTTCCCATTGCTCTGATTTTATCAGTTCCAGAATGTTATATCAATGGAATCATGTAGTATGTATTTTTAGCATAATTCCCTCAAACTTTATCCAAGTTTTCTTCATGTCAGTAGTTTGTTCCTCTTTATTACTGAGTGGTACTCCCTGGTACAGACATGCCCCAGTTTGTTTAACCAGTCTATCATTCAAGGACATCTAGATTGTCTCCAGTTTAGGGTTATGACAAATAAAACTGCCTCAAAAATTTGGGTATAGAATATCATGTGAACTTAGGTTTTTCATTTCTCTGGGATAAATGTCCAAGAGTGCACTTGCTGCTTGGTATGGTGGCTGTATGTTTAGTGTTTTTTAACCAACTGCCAAAACATTTTCCAGAGTGTGATACTACATGACATTCCCACCAGCAATTTCTCCTCATCCTTACCAGTATATGGTGTTGTCATTGTTTTTTATTTTAGTCATTCTGATAAATGAGTAGTGGGATCTCACTGTAGTTTGAATTTGGGTTTCCCCAATGAATGATTTTGAATGTCTTTTCATGCGTTTATTTGCCATCTGTATATTTTCTTCTTTAAAATGTGTGTTCTTTTCACCCATTTCCTAAATGGAAGATTTGTGCTTTTTTAATGCTGAGTTCTTGGAATATTCCAGATACTAATCCGTTGTCATGTATTTGGTTTACAAATGTTTCTCCCAGTCTATAGTTTGTCTTTTCATCCTCTTAATTGGGTCCTTGACAGATCAAAAACTTTTAATTTTGATAAGATCCAGTTGATCAGTTTTCCTTTTTATGAGTCATGCTTTTGTAATCAAGCCTAAGAACTCTGCCTAACCTTGGGTCCCAAAAATTCCGTTTTCTTTTCTTTAAAAGTTCAGTAGATTTACATTTAAGACTATACTTGATTTTGAATTAATTTTTATGTAATTAATTATATGAGACTTTTTGTGTTGTTTTTGTTGAAAGGGCTATCTTTCCTCCATTGAATTGCTTTTTCACCTTTGTCAAAGTTCCGCTATGTTATATGGGTAGTCTTGATTGCTGTAGTACATGGTAGACCTTAACAGGAGGTAGAGTGATTCCTCCCAGTTTTTTTATTCTTTTTCAAGATTGTTTAGCATTTTGGGGGCCTACCCCTTTCCATACACATTTTAGCATAAGTTGTCTGAGCATATAAAAACCCTTGTTGTGTTGCAATTGAATTTTTATTTACTTCCATTTAATATCCAAAGTGTGATTTGATCAGGGACACCTGCAAGGTGTCCTCACTTGAACATGGACATCTTCAAGGTAGAAATGCATTTTATTAATCTTTATAACTTCCAGAACTCCTGGCATAACACTTGGTACATGGTAGGTTCTGTTGGGTAAATGCATGAGAGGATGGATCAGAACCCATCCTTTAGGTGAAGACAGACAATTTTATAATAGACAGGCTCCTCTGTTTTCTGTACTCTTAGGTCAACTTAAACTTTTAGTTCACCTTAGTCATTTCTTCTAGTTTTCCTTCCTAAAACGCAGGGTGTTTTGTGGACCATTTTGGTCCTATCTGAGCTGATTGTGTTGCTTCCATGCACAGCACCTTTGAAAACTCTTTATTCTATACACTGAATAAAATCCAAATTTCTCTACACCCTTCCTATAAGCACATACAAACAAGTTACATCATCCACCAACAAGAAAATATTAGTTGAGGTCTTGGGCTGTGCTAAGGATTATAAGAATGGAAACAATTGTAAAATACAATTCCTACCCTCAAGGAGTTCAAAGCATGGGCTTGTCAAGTGAGGGCTTCACAACGCATGTCCCATCCATGACGTGCCTGCTGCAGTGAGCAGCTTCTACGGGCTGAGGGTGGGCACCACCTCATCCCCAGGATTCCAGGATTCCAGGAGAAAGGCCCTTGGCTTCTCTTCAACTCACTCCTTTTCCTCCAGGATGAGGTCAAAATATTTGCCTTCACCTGCTGTCCAACTATACCCAAAGGACAAATAAGAGGGCTTTGAGAAGACATGGTATATTGCCAAGGAAATCTATGATTACTTTTTCTTGTAGAGAAGCTAAAATAAGCCACAGGAAAGAAACTGTAGCCTTCCATCTTTACTTCTGTTTGTCTTCAGAAACTATTTTCCATTCAGCATTAAGAAAAGAGAGTCTGGGCATTGTAAATGTCAGGGCCCATAAACCCATAAATCTTCCTCCCAGGTTCAGGGTCAATAATTCTCCATGCTCCCATAACCGAGGAAGTCAGAAGCGTGCCAGTGTGTAGCTCTACAGGTTCTTTGTCCAAATCCTGCCACAGCAGTATTTCTGGGCTGGTGGAGATCCCCGTCTTTCCCAGGCTTTCAGCTGCTGTCAGCACAGCCCCCTGCTCCCCATACCTTGAAATGCCTTCCTTTGTTTCCCCAGCATCTCAGTTGGTCCCTTCTCCACTCTGTCCTTCACAAGAACTTCCTTCCCAGCCCAACCTCTTAAAGCTTGTGATCTTCGGGGTTCCACCCTCCTCACTCTGCACTCTTCTGTAGGCAGGGTCCCCTGCTCTCTCAGCTTTAAAGCCCGTCTTGTTGGAGGGACACATATTCACCACCCTCTTGTTTCTATGCAAAACCTCAAGAGTACTCTCTACCTCATCTCATTATTTCACTTACCGGTGGGCCTGGAGGAAGAATTGGGCTTGTACCACTTGGCACCTCACTCTGCCTTGGAAATCTGCCCTTTGCCCACTGCCATAGATGAGGGGCACAGGGAAGAGTCCTACTCTGGGCCACCTGGGCAGGTGACTGGATTGCAGGACTATCTGTTTTAGGGGGAAGACTTACCAAGCCCATCTGGACACAGAGATAAAGCCGAAGCCTCTATCAGCTTGATCAGTAGTGAAGCTAATAGTTCATCTTCATCTGACAATTAGTTTCCAAGTAACTTATCTGCATCCCCCACAAAAACTCAGGAATTTTTAGCAGAACACAAAATAATCTGGCTCTCAACAAGGTGAAATTCACAACATTTGTCATTAGTTCAAAATAACCATGTATGCAAAGAAGCAGGGGAATAAAACCCATAATGAGGGCAAAAATCATTCAATAGACACAGACTCAGATATGGCACACATCATTGAATTAGTAGATGAGGACTCTAAAAAAAATTAAGAAACTTGAATGTAGTTGTAGTCCATATGTACATGAAGGCAAAGGAAAATGCGGCCACGTTAAGGGGAGACATGGAAGATATATTTTAAAAGACCCAAATGGGAGTGACAGGAAAAAATCTAATGCCTGGGGTAAAAATGCATGGGACGGAATTAATAGTATGTTAGACCTGATAAAGAAAAGATGTAATCCTCTTACAGGATTTTTAAATAGAAAAAAAAGACATTTTCCAAATTTAAAAAAAACTACAAAAATTTATCACTACTTTAAAAAATATTAAAGGAATTGTCTCATTCCAAAAAGAAATGATACCAAAGAGACCCTTAAATCTTCAAGAAGAAATGAAGATCATCAGAAATGGTAAATATAAAAAGCTATTTTTTATTCCTTTAAAAAACAAAAATTAAACATTGTTTTTGTAAGGTTCATAATGAATTTATACAATTGTACATTTTTACATATTACAATGTGTAAACTATGTACAATATGTAAACTCTAAACTATGAAAATATCAATATAAGGATACATATCATTATCTCTAAGGCAACCATGGAAAAATGGCTAAAAAGACTAATAAATAAAGTAAAATAGAACTAAAAATATGTTCAAAATAATCCAAAGTAGGCAGGATAAAATAGAATAGAAAGGAAAATAAAAATAAACAAACTTTAAAAAGGTAAGCTTAAATCCAACTAAATCAATAATTACTTGAAATATTGATGAAGTAAATATCTCGATTAAAAGGCAGAGATTATCACAAACTATGTATCAGCAAGCCTAATGCTATCTATAAGGCATGCTTTTTAAATACAAAGACACAGCCAAATTAAAAGTAAGTCAATAGAAAGTAATATACCATGCAAATAGCAATTATAAGGAGGCTGGAGTAGCTACATTAATATCAGATAAAATGACTTCAAAAAAACCCAGAATTCCCAAAGACAGATGATATTTCATGAGGGTGAAGGAGTCAATACATCACAAAGAAAGAACAATACGTACAGTGACAGGTAGTTACTAGAGTTATTGTGTTGCAGAACTACATCATACACTTGAAACTAATATAATACTGTGTGCCAAATATAATTAAAAATAAATTAATGAAATGAAAGATGAAAATAAAGAAAGCATGTAAAAAATAAAGCATAATTTATTAACAGTTACATTAAAAAATGTAGCTAAAACAATCCGATGTGTATATATGCCTATGAACAGAGCTTCAATATTCTGGAAGAAAACATTGACAGATATAACCCACAATCATAGTTAAACATGAAAATGAATGTGAATATCTCAGGAATTGATAGAACCACTAGAAAGTGTTCAATAAAGAGATAGATAAGGTGAACAACACCATTAACTGCTATTATGTCAATGATGTTTATAAAACACTATGCTCAACAACATACAACTATAGAAGACACATGCCTTCATTGGCTAAGGTAGACTATATGCTGGACCATAAAACAAGGCTCCATAAACTTAAGAGAATTTAAATCATATAAAGTATATTCCCTGATCAAAACAGAATTAAATTAGAATTTAGTAACAATAATATGCCTAGAAAAATTCCAAATATTTGGAAATTAAACAATTCACTTCTAAATAATCAACAGGTCAAAGAAAACATCACAAGGGCAATTAGAAAATACTTTGAGCTAAACAATAATGAAAAAACTCAGTATAGATGGAAGCAATCACAAAAAGATCTGTCAGAAATTCTGTTAAGTAATAATGTGAGTTATGGAATAGTGTGTACAGTTTGCTACAATTTGTGAAAAATATACATATATGATTAATATATATTTGCATGTCTAAATATCTATGGAAAAAATCTAAAAAATATTTTAAACAATGTTAAAAAACTCAAAATTTATGTGATATAAATGCTGCTTAGAAAGAAAGTTATAGCTTTAAGTACTTATTATTGGAAAGTAGAAAGTTTTAAGATAGAAACGTAAAGTTCCACCATTAAGGAGCTATAAAAAGAACAAAGTTAAACTAAAGTAACTTAGAAGCAAGGAAGTAACGAAGATAAGAGCAGAAACAAAATGCACAGTTAAGCCCGGCTGGTGTAGCTCAGTGGATTGAGCGCGGGCAGGAAACCAGAGAGTCCCGGTTCGATTCTCAGTCTGGGCATATGCCTGGGTTGCGGGCCAGGTCCCCAATGAGGGCCATGTGAGAGGCAACCATACATTGCTCTTTCTCCCTTCCTTCTCCTCTCTCTGAAAATAAATAAATAAAACCTTTAAAAAAATGTTTTTAAAAAATGCACAGTTAAAAAAGTTAATGGTTTGACTAGAGTGCCAAGACAATTCAATGGAAAAAGAATAGTCTTTTGAAAAAGTGGTGTTGAGCCTTGGCTGGTGTAGCTCAGTGGATTGAGTGCGGGCTGGGAACCAAAGGGTCCCAGTTTGATTCCCAGTCAGGGCACATGCCTGGGTTGCAGGCCAGTTCCCCATTGAGGGCCATGTGAGAGGCCACCATACATTGCTGTTTCTCTCCCTCTCTTTCTCCCTTCATTCCCTTCTCTCTAAAAATAAATAAATAAAATCTTTAAAAAAAGTGGTGCTGGAACAACTGGACATGCACATGCAAAAGACTGAAAACTAAAAGTAACTAAAAATGGTGCAGAGACCTAAGACCTAAAACTATAAAATTCTTAAAAGAAAGCCTAGGAGTAAATCCTTGTGACCTTAACAATAATTTCTTAGATATGACACAAAAACACAAGTGATAAAAGAAAAGTTAGATAAATTGTCCTCATGAAAATTAAAAATTTTTGCTCGTGAAAGGATACCACCAAAAAAAAAAAAACCCTGAAAAGACAACCCAAAGAAAAAGAGAAAATATTCACAAATCATGAATTTGATGAAGAACTCGTATCCAGAATATATAAAGACCTCTTACAATCCAACAATAAAAAGACAAATAATCCAATTTAAAAGTGGGCAACGATTTGAAAAATATCTGTAAATGAGCCCTGACTGGTGTGGCTCAGTGGGTTGTATATCCTCCTGCGGAAGGAAAGGTCACCAAAAGGTCACCTGTTCCTTCCTGATTCTTGGTCAGGGCACATGACTGGGTTTCAGGCCAGGTCCCTGGTTGGGGCCATGTATTTGAGAGGCAACCGATGAATGTTTCTCTCCCTCTCTTTCTCTCTCTAAAAATAAATAAATAAATTTTTAAAAAAGATACATAAATGAGTGTTAAGCACATAATAAGATGCTATATATCACTTATCATTAAGGAAATGCAAACTAAACCACAATGCAACATCTTTTTTTTTCCACTGAATGTTGCCTAAGTGTTCTTTTTTAATATATTTTATTGATTATGCTATTACAGTTGTCCCATTTTGCCCCCTTTATTCCCCTCTGCCCCACACACCCCTCATTCCCCACCCTTTAGTTTTTGTCTATGAGTCATACACATAAGTTCTTTGGCTTCTACATTTCCTATACTATTCTTAACCTCCTCCTGTCTGTTTTCTACCTACCGCTTATGCTACTTATTCTCTGTACTTTTTTCCTCCTCTCTCCCCCTCCTACTTCCCTGTTGATATCCCTCCATACCTTATATAAATCCCTTTAACATTTCATATAATAAAGGCTGAGTGATGATGAACTCCTTGAACTTGACCTTATCTGAGAAGCACTTTATCTGTCCTTCCATTCTAAATGAAAGTTTTGCTGGACAGAGTATTCTTGGATGTAGGTCCTTGCCTTTCATGACTTGGTATACTTCTCTCCAGCCCCTTCTTGCCTGCAAGGTCTCTTTTGAGAAATCAGCTGACAGTCTTATGGGAATTCCTTTGTAGGTAACTGTCTCCTCTTCTCTTGCTGCTTCTAAGATTCTCTCCTTATTTTTAATCTTGGGTAATGTAATGATGATGTGCCTTGGTGTGTTCCTCTTTGGGTCCAACTTCTTTGGGGTTCTCTGAGCTTCCTGGACTTCCTGGAAGTCTATTTTCCTTGCCAGACTGGGGAATAAGTGTTCAATCCCTTGGTCTTCCTCTTCTCCTTCTGGAACCCCTATGACTCAGATGTTGGGACATTTAAAGATCTCCTGGAGGTTCCTAAGCCTCTCCTCAGTTTTTTGAATTCTTGTTTCTTCATTCTTTTCTGGTTGGATGTTTTTTCTTTCTTCTGGTCTACTCCGTTGATTTGAGTCCCAGTTTCCTTCTCATCCTCATTGGTTCCTTGCACATTTCCCCTCATTTCCTTTAACATATCCTTCATTTGCTCAACAAATTGCAACCAACTTTCCTCCAATTCTGCATGCATCTTGATTACCAGTGTTTTGAACTGTGCATCTGATAGGTTGGCTATCTCTTCAACACTTAGTTGTATTTTTTCTGGAGCTTTGATCTGTTCTTTCATTTGAGCCATTTTTTTTTCTTGGCACACCTGTTACTTTAAGGGATGGAGCCTTGGGTGTTCACCAGGGCGGGGTAACCCACATAG
The DNA here is from genome assembly GCA_004026765.1 of Micronycteris hirsuta. Classification (NCBI taxonomy): domain Eukaryota; kingdom Metazoa; phylum Chordata; class Mammalia; order Chiroptera; family Phyllostomidae; genus Micronycteris; species Micronycteris hirsuta. Next base: position 54,866 of record PVJI01005473.1, read on the forward strand.
TTGTGTTGTGACTCTGCTTGTGGGGGCGGGACCTGAGAGAACAATGGTGCTTGCTCTACTCTCTGCACTTCCCCCACTACCCACAAGCAAGTTGGGCCCTTCTGTGCTGGCTCCGGGGTGGGTGGGAGAGCTTGCATACTTCCAAGTCCCTGTGGGTCTCTCCAATGAACTCTCCTGTGAGGCTGGGAGTTCCTCCCACCACTGCCTCAACCCCCACAGGTGTTTTCAATTGGTGGTTTGAGGCTTTATTTCCCCAAGATGGTGGGTTGCACAGTCTGCTCTGCTCCCCAGCTTTTTCTCCCGGTTTATCTGGGCACAAATGAGGGACCACCCGATCCACCAGTCTCAGCCCCGCTGGGTCAAGGTGGGCCGGCCGCATTTTGGCCAGGCGTGTGCTTCTGCCACGGGTCTCTCTGGGCAGCTGGAGCGTTGCAGGTACCACTCCGCAAACTGCCATCTTGCCTTGTGCTCTCCTCTGGCTCTGCTCCGCTTACGGGTCTGGATGAATGTGTCTTCTTTAACTCCTTGGTTGTCAGACTTCCACTCAGTTTGATTTTCTGTCAGATATGGCTGTTTTTGTTTTTTAAATTGTTGTTTTTCCTCCTTTGGTTGTGCAAGGAAGCACAGTGTGTCTACCTATGCCTCCATCTTGGCTGGAAGTCCCCAACATTATTTTATACATACTAGTAAAACTACATTCAAAAAGTTCTATAACAAGGATTGGCAAGGATGGTGGGAATGCAAAATTGTGCAGTTACTTGGATGGTAGTTAAGGATCTTCAAAAAGTTAAACATAGAGTTACAATATATATAGCCCAGCAATTCTGCTCCCAGATATACACCCAAGAGAACTGAAAACATATGTCCTCACAAGACTTACTCAGATGTCCATAGCAGTATTTTTCCTAGCAACCAAAAAGTGGAAACAACTTAAATATCAATCAACTGATGAATGGACAAACTCTAGTCTATTCAACCAATAGAATTGTGCTTGGCCATAAAAAGAAATGAAGTCTAATACACACTGCAACATGGGAGAGCCTTGAAAACATAACGCGAACTGAACGCAGACACAAAATTTATGATTAATTTATTAAAATATCCATAATAGACAAATCTTTAGAGATAAAATGCAGATGAGTAGTTGTCAGAGGCTGGGGGAGGGGTGAATGGAGGGTGACTGATAATGGCTATGGATTTGGCAGGGAGGAAGGACATGGAACAGTTTAGAATAAGATGGCGGTGTGGCTGCACAACTGTTTAAATAAAGTAAAAACCACTGAATTCTACACCTAAAAATGATCAACTTTATGATGTATAAATTCTACCACAGTAAGCTGTTATTATAATCATGACAAAGTAGCTTTATTCCAGGAATTCAAAGTAGGTTCAACATTAGAAAACCAATCACTGTACTTCATCATATTAATAAAGTAGAAAAAAATGATCATTTCAATAAATGCCGAAAAAGCATGTGAGAAAATTCAACACTCGTTCATGATTTCAAGTCACAATAGCTCAAAACTGAACACAACTCAAATGTCCATCAACAGATGAGTGCATAAACAAATGTGGTTTATCTATACAATGGAATACTGTTCAGTAATAGAAAGGAACAATCTATTGCCACACATGACAACATGGATGAATCTCAAAATTATTATGCCAAGTGAAAAAAAGCCAAGTAAAAAAGAGTACATTATTTATATAATTGCCCTGAATTATATAGAGTTCCAGATCAGTGGCCAGGATGGGAGGAGACATAGACTGCAAAGAAGTACAGAGAAACTTTGGGGGGTGATAGAAGTGTTCTAAATGTTCATTATGACAATGGTTTCCTGGGAAACAAAATGAAAAATAAATGAATGAGACTACATCAGAGTGAAAAGCTTCTGCACAACAAAGAAACCATCAACAAATGAAAGGGCAACCAACCAAATGAAGAAGTATTTGTAAATGATACTTAGTATGATAGGTGATTTTCATTTTATCCTGGACATGTGGAATGTTATGGTATGAGACTCTAGATCTTATTTAAATTTCTATTTTAGCAGGCCTACACAGATAACAGAGAAAGGAGGAGAAAAAAGGAGTCTTCCTCTGTTTAGTAGCTTTCTATGTGAAATTTTCTTGCATAAAATTTATCATGGAAAGGGGAAAAAACCGCACAGCAATATTTTACTGTCCTGATCATCATGCATACCAAAATATATCAACTAAAATAAATAAGACATTTATATGCAGAGTGTGGGGGGCATTTTTTTCATTTTTTATAAATTGGCTCAAATGATAGCTGTGCTCTCTTTAGCAACATTGTGTTCACTATATTTTCCCCTACATCTGTATTCAAAAGTACTCAATGATTTCATTTTGTCATGGAAACCCTGGCACTCCCTGCTTGGAAATGACATGCGTGTGCATGTGTGTGTACATGCCTGTCTTTTCCTGCTGTGTCATAAATTCCTCAAGAGGGGAAACTACTATTTTATCTCTAAAACCTACCATAAGGCTTGATTCATATTAACATCTTAAAAAAAACATTTCTGCTGAACTTAACACTGGAATATTTCGTGTAACATTAAAATTCAAGATTTAAAATAGAAACTTGAAAGATATCATTAACACTCAAAGAGAAGTAACTGTAGAACAACAAGCTCATATTGCTAAAGATGAAAAAGACTGTTTACACTAGAGTTGATATTCAACGGTAAACATTCATCCAGCTGGTGTCTGCCGGATGGATAAGATGTGCGTCCACCCTACCAGGTTGGGCTCCTGTTTTCATTCATCAGTACTCCCGCCACACTAGTGTTTGATCAGGTCAGTGGATGTTTTAAAGTCATGCCTGGGTTTTACGCTGTTCATAAATGTGAGGTAAAATGTTGGTGGCAAAGTGAATTCATAAAACACCTTTGAGAGTAGTTCAGCAATATCTATCAAGGTGCACATACCCTTTGATCCAGGAACTCAGCCCTTGACCTTGAAGATATACTCACATAAATGCACGTAGGTGATAAGGATTTTCTATGCAGTATTTCCATGCCATGTCATGAAAACATGCTGGCAATGTCACTAAAGCTCAACAACAGGGATCGAAGGCCAGTCACCAGCTCCATGGGTGTCTGGCACCAGCCTTCTCATCCCTGGGTTGCAGCCATGAACTCAGCAATCCCAACGACACCTCTGGTCTCCCCACCTTGCTGGCCATGGCAGAGGCAGAAGCTTCCCTGGAAAGCCCAGTGTCTGTGAAGTTCTGCAAGTCATTCTTGGAGGCTACTCCTCTAGTCCATTTAGTGAGTTGCAAGCTTCTGAGTTCTAGAACGTACCACCATAGCTAAGCCCTTGAAAACAGGAACTTAGCTATGGTGGTATATTCTTGCTTCCACTTCGGCAAATGACTCCCAGCACCTGGGATGCTAGCAGCTGGACAATGAAAATTCCTCTGCAGTAGCAGCCTCATCTACCTGCAGAAAGTACCCAAAGGCAGGCACTTCTGCCCTCGGGATCATGTGTAAGTGTGTGTAGAATGTAGCCTGACTCATACTCAGCTGCCAGGGAGCAGGGAAAATAGGGTTTCCAGGCTCTGTGGGCAGAAAGGCAACACTGGAAGGACACGGAATTTGATGGCCACTGGCAATGAGTCCCGTCTAACATAAGCATTTCTTAACTCTTTAATATACTAGGAACCACAAAATTTGGAAATGGCTGTGCAGCCTTGAGGAGCACTATTTATAGTTGAATTAAAAGAGACTGGCATTGTGTTTTTACGGGTTTTTTTTCAGATTCTATTCATTTTTGGTTAAATTCTTGGATATTGTCATCTGCCTCCTCCAGTGTTAATCTTACTCCTATGGACACTCCTGAAGTCACATCATAAATTGTGGAAGCACGTGAATGTTTTTCAGGAATGTTTTTAAAAATCAGCTTCTCAAGCACCCAAACAGGTTGAGACACTGTGGGAAGGAAAGTGGGGTCCGGTCATGACCACCTTTAGCCCCATTGGAGAGGACATGGAGTGCCTGGGGACAGGTGCAACTGTGAGCACAGAAATCCCCCAAGTGTCTTGTCTGTGGAGGCTCCCAGTCCCCTCCACCTCAAGTTTCCTTCCATGGTCCCTTTATAAAATTTTAAAATTAAATTTATTGGGATGACATTAATTATAGAGTTCCTTTTTTTATTGACCTTAAGAGCTAAATTTGGTTGTGCGTCATAGTCACCTGTGGAATTTGTTAACATACAGATTTCCAGTTCTAACCTTCATGCAGACCCACTGAAGCAACATTTTTGAAGAGAGAAACTAGTTTGACCAAAAATTTGAATTTTTAACATACTTGATGGGTGAATCAGATATAGCACCAAGTTTGTGAACCAAAGTTCAGAGAACTCAGGACTTTTTTTCTTCCAGACTCTGCTTTTCCTCCCTGGTGCTCCCTGGCCCATGCTTGGTGGGCCCCAGTGACCAGGACCATTCGGGCACACGCTCGGGGACAGGTGAGTTCTTAGTCACTTGGTGACCCATGGTGCCACTGCCTAGCCTGTGCTTTTGTCCTCCTGTCTGGAAAAATGGACACTATCACCTCCTACAAGGTATTGGGAAAGACTGACTCATGTCAAGAACTTTGAAATCTACAGGTAAAAAGCAACGCTGGTCCCCTTACGTAACTGTTGTCACAGGGGAAGTTCTCCTGTGAAGAAACCAGGGCCACTGCTTTTGCAGACCACCTGCAAATGAAAAGGCCAGTCTAATTCACGGCCAACAATGATCACAGCCACTGTCCCCAGGCCATGTTGCAAACACGTGTGGCTATATGAGGATCACAGAGTATTTCTTCATGAGATTGATTCCAAATGTTTCTGCCTAGGATCAACCCCAGCTGTGGAATCTACTGGTTCAGTTTAACCCTATTGTCATATCCCCATGGACCTTAAACTCTCTTTATTACATCTAATAGTAGTCAGCATTCCGCAGGGTGAAGGGCGCAGATGACGTCTGTGCAAGGTGGCCAGATGCTGCCACCGGGCCAGTGGCTTTTATCTTGCGACTGATGAATTTCCTATCTATCAATATTTATCAGCTGGAATATTGTCAGTTTTATAAATGAAAACGAAATGACCATAAATCATGCTCTGGGTGGGTAATCGTGGGGGACGCAGGGCGGCTCCATCTGGAAGCTTGGCAGCCCGCTGTGCTCTTTTATCCTATGAACATAGCTGCAGGCCGTTGGCCCACCATTTGTCCTGCTGGGCAGTACTGCCTGGCACACAGGGCAGAAGTAACTCACCAGCCTTAGAAGCTTCATTATTGACTTGTTTAGGAGACATTTTCATATTTCTCTGTTCTTTCTGCAATGTTCAAGGTCACATTACAGTAGCAACTCGTGTCTCAGAGCCTGAAGACATCCACCCACCCTCACCCCCGCCATGACACACTTACGGAATCATTTCTTTAAGACCTTGTTGTAAGCCTCATTTTACCAATGGGAAAAGCGAGGGTCAGAGAGGTCAACAAATTCACTGAGGTTCCTGCAGTCGGTGAGCAGCAGAGCCAAGATTGTAAATCAAATTCAGGGTTTTTGAAACCTGGATGCTTATAGTAATAGGATGACAAGGCCATCATTAGACTGGGCCAGGGGTGAAGACTCCCAGAAAACATCCCAAGTGTGTGACCTTAAATCCAATACCACTTTGATCTTTTTTCCAATGACAGAAAGTTGGGGGCAAAGGAGTGCTCATTAAGAAAATGGCCCTTCCCTTAAATGTTCTCAAACTTCAGCATGTATCAAGTCACCTGGACAACTTGTTCAAGCACAGATCGCTGGGCTCCCATCATGGTCTTCTGAGTAGGCCTGGGCTGGAGCCGCAGAATATGCATTTCCAATAAGTTCTCAGTTGATTCTCTGGCCCAGGGACTAACTTTGAGGACCACCGTGGCAGCCTGGGCCACCAGTCTGGGCTATCAAGTTATGATTATTGAGTCGTCCCTCAGCAAAACTGGGTTTCAGCCTCCGCTCCTCTCACCCCAACTCTCAGACAGCCTTTGCCTTGTCCAGGCCTCTCTGAGGGACTGTTTTTATGAATCCGGGTACTGCCTGCAAAGAGTTCTAACAGTCACTGTCATGTAGCCATTGTCTCTTCCTGGGAGTCACTGATATAGAAAACAGAAGAGAGGGGACAATTCCTAAAGCAAGCAAGTTTGGAATGGTGGCATTTCTGGCTTCAGCAGAAGCTGCCTGAAGGTGGTCTGGGTTTTCACACATCCCTTGGGACTACCGTTTCTTCCACACTCACATGGGACTAACATGATGGCCTTAATATTTGAGGCTACAGAACCAGATCCTCCCTAGGGCACAAGAATGTGTACATACTTTTAAGAAGAAAGTGCAAGGAAGGCACATCTAAGGAAAAAAGCATGTACAAGAGGAAAGCCTCTGGTAGCTGGGTGCCATTGCGGCAGCTAAAAGAAATGACAAATGAAAGGCTGGTTTGCCCATTTCAATCATCTGTTCTCTACATCAAAAACAAGCAGAGATGGCTTCTTGCCCTTATTTTCTCTCCAATCAAGTCCTGCATGTGCTTTCAAGTATCTTTCTCATGAAGAACCCTGGACCTCCCTCAAGCCGTGCCCTCCTTTCATCTACCCGTCCCTTCACCACACCCACCTCTGCTTCAGAGTGACCTTTCCTCAGCACAGCCTCCATCCCAGCCAGGTGCTGGCAGCTGGTCACGTAGGCAGGAGTGTGGCTGCAGTGAGCTCCCCCAGCCCCTGTACCCTCCTCCAGGCAGTGAAGCTCCCCTACCCTGCACCCTCCTCCAGGACAACAGCAGTGCCTTTGTGGCACAGAGTCATGATTCCTGTGAAGTTTTATGAATGAGTATGTGAATGACTTTTTAGGTCTCACACAGGACACATAGAAACACTGCAAGTGTGTCCCCAGGATAGAACTCTGGGTGGTAACCCTCACCGATTGTGGTACATCATGCCAGACGACCAGACACCTCTGCCTTGGCTGCACAAAACCCAGAGGCTATTTGCAAGAGGGAGGGTCTGTACTCAGCTCCCTCTGTACAACTCAACCCCCTTCCTCCCCCTCCCCCGATTCCCTTCCTCCCTTCATTCCTTTATTCCTTCTTTTTAAAGAGTTTCATGGCACATCGCCAAGTGCCCAACTTTCACCTGGGCTTTAGGAATACAGTGGTGTCCATCACTCCAATCGCCAATCAGAAAACACAGTGCTCGCAGAGGCCTCATTCTCTGGCCCAGGGCTCAGATTCTTCATGCAAGAGAAAGAGGGAGTGACTTTTGTTTCCTAGGCCTTGGATGAAGCTGTGTATGAGGGGAATGTTCCAGGCATAGGGTTGACTGGGTAAGCGTGGCCTAAATGTTTTATGCAAGTACAATATACACACAGAGAAGGACAGAACTCATAAGCTTAATGAATGCCCACATTCATGGACATCAAGGAACAAAACATGACCAGCACCCACAGAAGTCACTGTTTCAGCCACTTCCCCTTCCCCTACCAGAGGTAAGCACACTCTACCTCTGAACAATATGAAATTTCATATACACGGATCACAATTTATCTATTTCTGCCTCTGGCCTCTTTTGCACCACATGATCTACATGAGATTCCTGCATAGTTTTTCACACAGCTGCATTTTATTCCTCCAGCCACACTGCCATGGAGTATTCCATTTGTTCTAGTACACCAGGACTGATGTAGCTATTCTACCATTTTTTTTTCTCCCCCAGTTACAGTTGACATTCAATAGTATATTAATTTCAGGTGTACATGTAGTAATCAGACATTTATATAACTTATGAAATGATCCTTCCATAAGTGTAGTACCCACCTGGCATCATACATAGTTACTACAATATTATTGACTATATTCTCTATATTTTACTTTACACTCCTGAGGCTGTTTTTATAATTGCCAATTTGTACACCTTATACCCTGCCCCTTTTTCAACCATCCCCTGAACTCCCTTCCCAATATGGCAACCATCTTTTGTTGACATAATTTGTTATATGTATTTATAAGTTTGTTTCTGTTTTGCTTCTTCATTTATTTTGTTCCTTAGATTCCACATATAAGTGAAATAATGTGGCATTTGTCTTTCTCTGTCTGACTTATTTCACTTAGCATAATACTCTCTGGCCCATTCATTTTGTCGCAAATGACAAGATTTCATTTTTTTTTCTTATGGCCAAGTAGTACTCCATTGTGTATGTGTACCACATCTTCTTTCCCCAATTGTTTATCAGTGGACACTTAGGTTGCTTACATATTATGGCTACTATAAATAATGCTTCAATGAACACAGAGTACATGTCTTTTTGAATTAGTGTTTTGGATTTCTTTCTTTTTTTTTTTTTTTTTTTTAGGAAGGGAAGGAAAGAGGGAGAGAAACATCCATGTGAGAGAGCATAATCTATTGGTTGTCTTCTATATACACTCCGACCAGGAACGGAATCTGCAATCCAGCCATGTGCTCTGACTGGGAACTGAGCTGAGATCTTTCAGTTTGCAGGGCGATGCCCAACCAACTGAGCCATACCAGCCAGGGCTGTTTTGAATTTCTTATGATAAATACCCAGAAATGGAATCACTGGGTCATATGGTAGTTCTGTCTTTAATTTTTTGAAGAACGTTCATACTGTTTTCCACAGTGGCTGCACCAATTTACAATCCTACCAACAGAACATGAGGGCTTCCTTTTCTCCACATTCTCACCAACTCTTGTCGTTCGTTGATTTCTTAATGACAGTCATTCCATCCAGTATGAGATGGCCATCCCATCGTTGATGCAATTCTGGATAGCTTCCATTTTGTGGCTATCACAAATGGGGCAGCTATGCACCATATTGCTCATCTTTGCTGAAAGAGGCACATGTATCCATCATTATGTGCCCAAGACTGGGACTGCTGAGTTATAGAGCAGGCATATGTTTGCTTTAGTGGATACTGCCAATGGATTTTTTCAAAGTGGTTATACAATTTATATTTCTGTCTCAGGGTAATATTTGTCTTCCTCTATCATCCCAATGGATGGTAGGTGTGTAGTGGTTTTCATTTGTGTTTCTCTGAAGATAATTGATGTTGAACATCTTCTCATAAGTTTAATAGTTATCCGGGGTTTGGGGACCTTTTTAAATTAAATTTAATGGGGTGACATTGGTTAATAAGATGATATAGGTTTCAGGTGTAAAATTCTATAATACATATTCTATATATTATACTGTGTGTTCACCACCCCAAGTCAAGTCTCCTCCCATTACCCTTTATCCTCACTTTACCCTCTTTTACCCTCCAGACCCCTTTCCCTCTTATAATCACTATATTGTTGTCTGTGTCTATAAAGGTTTTTTTTTTAATCCCTTCACCTTTTTCACCCAGACTCCAACCCCCAATGGCCATTTAAATTTAAATCCTCTCTTGTTCAGAGTTTTGCCTAATTTCCTTTTTAAAGTATATTTTATTGATTATGCTATTACAGTTGTCCCATTTTTCTCCCCTTTACCCCCTTCTACCCTGCACCGCCTCCCACCAGCATTCCCCTCATTTAGTTCATGTCCATGGGTCGTACATATAAGTTCTTTGGCCTCTCCATTTCCTATACTATTCTTAACCTCCCTCTGTCTATTTTGTACTTACCATTTATACTACTTATTCCTTGTACCTTTTCCCCCATCCTCCCTCCTCCCCCTCCCCATGGATAACCCTCCATGTGATCCCCATTTCTGTGATTCTGTCCCTGTTCTAGTTGCTTGCTTAGTTTGTTTTTGTTTTTGAGGTTCAGTTGTTGATAGCTGTTTGTTGTCATTTTACCATTCATAGTTGATCTTCTTCCTTTTCTTATATAAGTCCCTTTAACATTTTATATAATAAGGATTTGGTGATGATGAACTCCTTTAACTTGACCTTATCTGAGAAGCACTTTATCTGCCCTTCCATTCTAAATCATAGCTTCGCTGGATAGAGTAATCTTGGATGTAGGTCCTTGCCTTTCATGACTTGGAATACTTCCTCCCAGCCCCTTGTTGCCTGCAAGGTTTCTTTTGAGAAATCAGCTGATAGCCTTAAGGGAACTCCTTGGTAGGTAACTCTCTCCTTTTCTCTTGCTGCTTTTAGGATTCTCTCTTTATCTTTCATCGTGAATAATGTAATTATGATGTGCCTTGGTGTGTTCCTCTTTGGGTCCAAATTCTTTAGGACTCTCTGAACTTCCTGGACTTCCTGGAAGTCTATTTCCTTTGCCAGATTGGGGAAGTTCTCCTTCATTATTTTTTCAAATAAGTTTTCCATTTCTTGTCCTTCTTCTTCTCCTTCTGTCACCCCTATGACTTGGATGTTGGAATGGCTAAAGTTGTCTCAGAGGTTCCTAAGCCTCTCTTCATTTCTTTGAAATCTTGTTTCTACTTTCTGTTCTGTTTGAATGTTTATTTCTTTCTTCTGTCCCAAACAGTTGATTTGAGCCCCAGTTTCCTTCCTTTCACTGTTGGTTCTGTGTGTATTTTTTATTCTTTATTTCACTTTGCATAGCCGTCACTTCTTCTATTTTGCATCTGTACTCAACCATTTCTGTGATTATCCTGATAACCAGTGTTTTAAACTCTGCTTCTGATAGATTGGCCTATCTCCTTGTCACTTAGTTCTTTTTCTGAAGTTTTGATCTGTTCTTTCATTTGGTGTCATGAATTCTGGCCAGCAGGATTTGTATGCTATGGCAGGCATGTGAAAAAATTCACACGGAATACACTGGACTAGAAATTTCGGGACCATGTGACCCCTCCCTTATCATATGGGAGAGGCCCCAAGTGTCTTGTCGACCAGCTTTATATTGCTGTTCTAGGGGACATTACATCAGAATGGTCTTCATTAACTACGCATAGATTGTAGATTTGAGTTAGGCAGTAGACACCCAGGAAGGTACATCAAAAGGAGAGATATGCAAATGAAAAGACAACAGGCTTGGGCTGAACTCGAAAGGATTGTCAACACTGACCTGAGGAAGCTAGGTATGCATTAGCATTAGTTCTTTTGATCGAGGGGGAAGGAGATCTTAGCAATAACAAGCTTTGATTCTAAGAAATAGACTATCCTGATTTCCCACAGGAAATTCTGCTGTCACACACGTGGGGCCTGCTTGCCATCCCATGTTCCAGGGGAGTTTTTCTCCCTTAGACATGAAACATTAGAGCTACATTTTTCACGGTGAGATGCATGAATTCCCTTTAATTTGGGTCATATTTCTTTGTCTTGGTGCATCTGTTATGTTGTAAGGAGTGGAGTCTTAGGTATTCACCAGGGCAGGGCAACCAATGTCACTGCATTGTGGCTCTGTCTGTGGGGAAGGGGTCAGGGAGGTAACAGTGCTGTTTGCTCAGCTCTCCCCCTGCTTTTAGTGAGTTTCTCCACTACCCACAAGCAAACTGGGCCCTTCTGGTACTGATTCCCAGGTGGATGGGTTTGTGTACATTATAGGGCCCCAACAAACTCTCCAACAAATTCTTCTGTGAGGCTGGGAGTTTCTCCTGCCACCACAACCCCCACAGATTTTTACAGCCAGAGGTTTTGAGACTTTTGTTTCCCATGCTGAGATCCTGGGTTGCACAATCTGTCTTGCTCCCCAGTTGTTCCTCCTTGCTTGGTCTGCCAGCCGCTGCCTCACCCACCTTGTCCATAGCCTTGCTGCATGTCCTCTCTGCCCCCACTACCCGTCTCCACCCTCCCTACCAGTCTGGATGAATATTTCTCCTTTAACTCCTTGGTTATCGGATGTTGGTACAGTTCTATTTTCTGGCAGTTCTGCTTGTTTTTTGTTTTTAAATTTGGTCTTGTCCTTTTGGTTGTGCAAGGAAAAAAATTGTACCTACCTATTCCTTTATCTTGGCAGAAGTCCTTTTCCCTAATTTCTTGATTCTGGAAGAACTTTGCTTTATTATTTATTTGCTTCATTTTTTTTTGTCAGTATGAGTGAAAATTAGTCTTCATTTAACATATATCTGGCTCATATTCACATTCATGGTCAATTGTCAGAGAAAACAATAACTATACAAATAACTATCAGAGATAGTATTTTTGAATGCTTACTGTGTTTTATCTCATTTCATCTTCACAAAGACCCTATGACATAAGATGCTATCATCTTTTTACAGAAGAGTAAACTGAGGCACAGAGAGGTTAAGTAATTTACACAATATCACACAGCTAAGTAAGTGCATGCATTGGGATTTAAAGCCAAGCAATCAGTCTCACTATGGGGCTTTTGGCTGACCCTAACACCCACAACACACTTTACACATACAAGAAAAGTTGTGTATCTCCATCACCTGGCTAGACGGAACTCTGAGGCTGGTGACTCCAGAGTTCCACATTGTCACCTTTTCCCCCCTGTGCCATATATGTCCCTTTGTTGCCTCTGCTAATTCACAGCTCCTTTATGGGGAGGGGGCTTTTGGTTGTACATTTTGATATCACTCTTATAGGAATGAAGGAATGGAGGGAAGGAAATTAATTGTCTCATAAAAGGTTTAATTACTACCAAAATAAGAACCATTTACCACTAAGGTATTTCATAATTGCCATCAAGAGTCAGCATCTACATGAGAGGAAAACTGACTGAAAATGTTGGAAAATACAGGCCCCACTCTGGTCCTTAATCTCCTACTTTTAGGCTAAAACTGTGATTAAAATAATAATAATAACAATAATAATAAACATAGAATATCTCTTACCCTGGCTGGTATGACTCAGTGGTTGAGTGCCAGCCTGCAAATCGAAGGGCTGCCGGTTTGATTCCCAGTCAGGGCACATGCCTGGGTTGTTGGCCATGTCCCCAGTGGGAGTTGCATAAGAGGCAACCACACATTGCTGTTTCTCTCCCTCTCTTTTCCTCTGCCTTCCCCTTTCTAAAAAAAATAAATAAAATCTTAAAAAAAAAAACAGAGCATCTCCAATAAGTTCATAATCAGCCACCATTTCAATTAACAAAGAGGCCTTGTATCTTGGTCCAAAAACCAATGAACTTCAACTCTACTGAAAGAAAAGGAAAAAACTACAGCTAAAGGCTAACCACTGTCAGCATATATTCCTCCTGTGCCTCTAATTATCCCCTACCTCTGCAGAGCCGGTTGTAGGGCTATATCAAAGGTAGCCCTTAGGGGATCAGCTTCTTGTCACACCCTATAGGACACTAAAGGTGCCTGGCCCTTCACATGCAATGGAAAACTAAGTGTTTCCAACTTGACCTTGCCTTCTCTGCTCCTTCTTCCCCACTTACAGTAAGTAGCCTCACCTCCCTCTGGTCATTTCTATCCTTCCTGCTGCATCCTCAAGCCTCTGCCTCTCCCATTGCTACCAGAGGATAAAATCTAAGGCAAACCTGACCATGGCACTTTTTGGCTGTCTGTCAGCAACAAGTGGAGCCAAAAAGTGTTGGCTTCTGTGCCAACCCCAGCTCACAGAACACCACATCCTGTTGCACCTCTGTGTCTGGTCCTTCCAGCTCCCCTTTCTCCCTGTCTTTGCCTCACTAACCCATATACTGTCTTCTTGGCTCTAATAGAATCTTCCTGATGCTGTGCCAGGGTGGACAGAGCCACCCCTGGCTTCCCACCCTTCTGTTCTTATCTACATGGAACACACTTGATAGTATGAGAAACCATCTCCCACTGTGGTGTAGGTGCCCCAAGAGTCCACACTATGGCCTGTTAATCATCTGCAGCTCCGTGGCACCCAGCCCAGTGTTTGGCTTATGATAGGTGCCCAGCAAGCTAAACTTCACTCTTAGAAGCTTCCTCCTCTGTTAGGGGACCTGAGAGCCTCACTCCTATAGCCAGCTATGCAGAATCAGGTCAGAAAATAAATCCAACCACTCCTTACGGCTGTGGTGCACCAAGGTTCTGATGCATGGTAGGAAAGAATGTCACTAAGTTGCTGCTTTCCTGATGAACCTGATTATATGAATGAAAGAGTATTGCTGCTTCTCCATCTGGGTGAGTGATTTTTATAACAAGGACTCAGCCAGCTTTCATGCTGTGTCTCCTTCTTTCCCAGACCCAGAGAGAAGGAGAAACACTGTTAATCCCAGCCACAGAGCAGAGAGAGGAGTAATGATTTCTCCTTGCAGAGATCTACACCACCAGCTGTAGAGAAGGAGCGAGTGTTAGCTGGTCAGACAGGTCTTTTCTGGACAGGTCAGAGGAGGAGCAGCCTGTGCTGGCACAAGTAGCCACCACCACACCTGGAAACTCAGGCCTTTTGTGTGGAAAGGCCACTGACCCTCCCGAGCTCGGTGAAGACTTGGCTGGTGTGGGCTGCCTGTTAACAGAAAAAGTCAGGAAAGGGCTTGGCAGCTTAACACAGAGGGGGGGTGACCGGACGTTCAGGGACTGAATCCTTGAAAACGCATTGCTTTAAAGTAGCCACCCATTTACACACATTTCAGACATAACACTGTGGCCTCGATTCAAACATCAGCATTTCAATCAGGTCGTCAGCATTGTATGAAGCAGCAGGTCTCACTGCTTCAGAAGGCATTCTGGGGTCCAAAAGAAATCTCATTATAAAATGACTATTTTCTGCAAGGGTCCAGGCCCTGTTTAGAATGGATTGTTTCTCACTCCAGGACCCTGGTGGCCCCTCAGTGTTCTTTTGGAGTGCTGGCAATGGCCCTGGACTGAACACCTGGATTCTGTCCTGACACTTACATTACCCTGAGTCAGACTCAGCACAACCCAGCCCACCAGGGTAAAATCCAGAGGACTCGCCCACTGCCCAGGCATTCATCAGTGAGTGTAAGTACATCCAAAGCGTGGAACGCTACACGGTCATTAAAAAGCATGAATACAGAATCATCTCCAAAATACATGAAGAGAGCAAGATTACAGAGTAACGTAATTTATATAGTACTGTTCATGTGAAAAGAAGAAAAAGAATATCTGTATATATTTTCATATTATCTCTGAAAGACTTTACAAGAAACTGGTAGGTAGGGATCTAGATGGACAGAAACAGAGCAGGAAGAAACTTTTTTTTTTCAATCTTTACCCTTCCAAATTTCAACTATGTGAATATATTAGCTATTCATTAAAAAGTTTAAAGTTAAAAATGTCAAATAACACCAACAGGATTTAGTGATTGACAGGGTGCAGGTAGGCAGGAGGAGAAGGAGAGGCAGAGGTCAAAGGTAATTCTAAGACCTCTAATCTGATTGGATTAGCTACAATATGGACTCGAGTAAGAAAAGGAAGGTTTGAGGGAAGGAAAACAAATTCAAACTTAGAATTTCTTAAGAAATTTTATTTATTTATTTTTAGAGAGAGGGGAAGGGAAGGAGAGAGGGAGAGAAACATCAATGTGTGGTTGCCTCTCATGTGCCCCTACTGGGGGACCTGGCTTGCAACCTAGGCATGTGCCCTAGGCATGAATCTGAACCTCCAACCCTTTGGTTTGCAGGCTAGCACTCAATTCACTGAGCCATACCATCCAGGGCCAAACTTAGAACGTTGAGGTGGAAATGCAAGAAATGCCCAAATAGAGATAGTTAGCAGGAAACTAAAGCATATCGAGACAGCTTAAGATCCAGGTACTATTTAAAATGTGGATTTGGCACCAAATTAGATAAAGAAGATGTGGTACATATACACAATTGAATACTGCTCAGCCATAAGAAATGATGAAATACTGCCATTTGTCACAACATAGATGAATCTTCAAAATATCATGGTAAGTGAAATAAGTCAGGCAAAAAAAGTTAAGAAACATGATTTTACTCACATGTGGGATATAAAACTGAAAACAACAAATGAACAACAAAGAGAAACAAACAAAAACTCATAGACACAAACTACAGTAGGGTGGTTACCAGAGGGAAGAGGGCTGAGGTATGGGTAACATAGGGTAAAGGGGGTCAAATATAATATAACAGAAGAAGATTTGAGTTTTAGGGGTGGGCACACAATACAATATAGCGATGATATATCAGAACTGTACACTTGAAATCTATATAGTTTTATTAACCAGTGCTACCCCAAAACATTTAATTAAAAAATAAAATGCAGATTTGGAGTCACCATTTCAGGACTGTTTAAAGCCTTGGGAATGGATGACTGGTTAGTCTTCCAGTTGAAAGGGGCAGAAACCTAACTTAACCTGCTTTAAAAAGAAAAGGGAAACTTATTAGAGTAAATTACTATGAAACCCAAGGAGTGGCATAGATATAGCCAAATCAAAGAATTCTGTTTCTTTCTCAAACCTATAGAATAGGAACTTTTTTCCTTCAAACCCCGATAATGTTTTCTGAGGCAATCTGAGAAATTCATAGGTGAGGAAAGAACAATATGAAGCAGTGGTGTGTGGGCAAGCAGATGTAAGGGGAAGTTTCTGCCTATGATGGGAGACCTGAGCCAATGGGAAGAAAGAGAATGAGGATGAAAAAGCCAGCTGAGCTTAGAGAAGCTGGCATTATGAGCTCAGGTGTACAGAACCCTGGGTGGGAGCAGAGATTTCTGCTCTGACACTGGAGGGAAGGAGGGACAAATGGGTTTGGCTGTGAAGAGGACACAAGATTGCCGCAGAAGTCAAGATATTACTTCCTCAAAAAAAAGAAAGTCAAACCATCATGTCGAGATGGACAATAGGATCATGCTTAAAATAAACAAACAAAAATAACAAACCCTCTGCTCCAAATGCCCAACAATATCATAATATACAAGAAGAAAAAGAAAACAAACACTGGCTGGGTATTTCAGTTGGTTAGAGCGCCATCTCCATATGCTAAGGTTGCAGGTTTCAATCCCTGGTCAGAGCACATACAAGAAGCAAACAATGAATGCATAAATGAGTAGAACAACAAATCAATGCTTTTCTCTCTCTTTCTCTTCTCCTCACTAAAATAAATTTTTTTAAAAAGTGCTAATTCTAAAAAATAAAATAAAAAGTAAACAACTCACAGCTGGGTTCAAAATCAAGATAAATATTTCTTTTCAATAGAATCTCTGAGTACCATGTGAAAATGACAGTGGAAGTGGGGGAGAAGTGAAAATAAAGACAATCGAGACTTCTGGCCAAGGTGGAGGCACAGGTAGACACACTGTGCCTCCTTGCATGACCAAAAGAAGGACAACAACAAATTTAAAAACAAAAAACAAACAGAACTGACAGAAAATCAAACTGTATGGAAGTCTGACTACCAAGGAGTTAAAGAAGAAACATTCACTCAGACTGGTAGGATGGGTGGAGACGGGAAGCTGGGGTAGGGAGGACATGCTGCAAGGTGGCAGCTGGAGGACCAGCTGGGCAAGGTGGCAACTGGTGGTCCCACATTTGCATGCAGATAAATTGGGAGGAACAACTGAGGAGAGAGACAGACCATGCAACCCAGGATTCCAGCATGGGAAAAGAAAACCTCAAAACCTCCGGCTGTAAAAACCTATGGGGGTTGTGACAGCTGGAGAAACTCCCAGCCTCACAGGAGAGTTCGCTGAAGAGACCCACAGGATCCCAGAATGTACACCAAAAAACCCACCCAGGAATCAGCACCAGAAGGGCCCAATTTGCTTGTGGGTAGCAGGGGAAGTGACTGACAGCCAGCCAAGAGCTAAGCAAGCAGCAGTATTCCTTCTCTGACCCCTCCCCCACAGACAGAGCCACAACACAGTGACATGGGTTGCCCCACCCTGGTGAAAACCTAAGGCTCCACCTCTTACAATATAACAGGTACACCAAGACAAAGAAATATGGCCCAAATGAAAGAACAGATCAAAACCCCAGAAAAAAACAACTAAGCAACAAAGAGATAGCCAACCTATCAGTTGCAGAGCTCAAAACACTGGTAATCAGCATGCTCTCAGACATAGTTGAATATGGTTGCAAAATAGAGGAAAAAGTGAAGTTTATGCAAAGTGAAATAAAGAAAAATATAACGGGAAGCAACAGTGAAGGGAAAGAAACCGGGACTCAAATCAACTATTTGAAACAGAAGGAAGAAATAAACATTCAACCGGAACAAAATAAAGAAATAAGAATTCAAAAAAGAATGAAGAGAGGCTTAGGAATCTCTGGGACAACTTTAGCCATTCCAACATCCAAATCATAGGGGTGACAGAAGGAGAAGAAGAAGGGCAAGAAATGGAAAACTTATTTGAAAAAATAATGAAGGAGAACTTCCCCAATCTGGCGAAGGAAATAGACTTCCAGGAAGTCCAGGAAGCTCAGAGAGTCCTAAAGAATTTGGACCCAAAGAGGAACACACCAAGGCACATCGTAATTACATTACCCAAGATTAAAAATAAGAAGAGAATCTTAGAAGCAGCAAGAGAAAAGGAGACAGTTACCTACAAAGGAATTCCCATAAGACTGTCAGCTGATTTCTCAAAAGAGACCTTGCAGGCAAAAAGGGGCTGGAAAAAAGTATTCCAAGTCATGAAAGGCAAGGACCTACATCCAAGAATACTCTATCCAGCGAAGCTATGATTTAGAATGGAAGGGCAGATAAAGTGCTTCCCAAATAAGATCAAGTTAAAGGAGTTCATCATCACCAAGCCCATACTATATGAAATGTTAAAGGGATTTATGTAAGAAGAGGAAGAAGATCAAAACTATGAATGGTAAACTGACAACAAACTCACAAGTATCAACAACTGAACCTAAACAAAAGCAAAAACAAACTAAGCTAGCAACTAGAACAGGAACAGAATCACAGAAATGGAGATCACATGGAGGGTTATCAGTGGGGAGGGGGCAGGGGAAAAAGGGGGAAAAGGTACAGGGAATATGAAGTATAAATGGTAGGTACAAAATATACTGGGGGAGGTTAAGAATGTTATAGGAAATGGAGAAGCCAAAGTACTTACATGTATGACCCATGGACATGAACTAAGGTGGGGGAATGCTGGTGGGAGGGGGGTACAAGATGGAGGGGAATAAAGGGGAGAAAAATGGGACAACTGTAATAGCATAATCAATAAAATATACATTGAAAAAAAGACAGTTGTTTCCTGGCTGGTGCAGCTAAGTGTAGTGCCACCCTGCGAACTAAAGTGTTGCTGATTTGATTCCCAGTCAGGGCATATGTCTAGGTTTTGGGCCAGGTCCCCAGTAGGGCACACTCAAGAGGCAACCATAGACTAATGTTACTCTCCCTCTCTTTCTCCCTCCCTTCCTCTTTCTAAAAATAAATAAATAAAATCTTAAAAAAAGAATAAAAAGGTGTCACTTAAAAAAATTTTTTTTGAAAGAGACAATTGAAACTGTTCAAGAAGAATCTGGTCCCCCCAGATTCAGTCCTCCTGGCCTGGACTTCAAAAACAGTGAAGGAGACTGAAGCTACTGGGTTCCAGTCATGGAAGCAAGAAGAGACAGCACTTGGCACTCCCAGCCCTGCAGAATAACAAGGACTTAAAATGTTATACATCAGACGGAGGACAGGAGCTAGTGCCATCATGTGGGATAGATCCCACTCTGCTACCCAGTGCTACCTGAAATACTACAGTTCACAAAGAACTGTAGACTTTGAAAAGGAGGATTGCAGACCCAACCTAGTAGCCAACAGCTGAATCAAACAGCTCACTGGATCTACACAAAGAACATTATATAGGCTGCCTCTGGGTTGAGGGCTAGATGACCAGGGAGTGCCAGTCACAAAACTTCTGGGCACCAGGCTTGAGGCTTCCAATAAGTTAGTGTTCTGTAACAATCCACCTTAAACTGCAGTGGCTTAAAATAATACCAATAAATAGTTTTTCTTCATGAAACTGTGACTGAGCATGCTTGAGTAGGACTTCTGCTGGTGTCAGCTGGGGCGACTCAGCTGGGGCTAAGGGACTCATTTCCAAGAAGGGTCATTTACAAGAATTGCAAATGTCCTTTGCTTTGGGTTCCTTCCTATGTGGTTTCTTGAGGGATTGGTTTCCTTGCAGCATAGTGGCTGAGTTCTGAAAACAGCTATCTTAAGAAATGAGAGTAAAAGAGAAACAAAAACTTTTATTACAAATGAGTCTGAAAAATACCAATCAAAATGCATAAAGAAAAAGAATGTTGAATTAAAAAAAGTGAGTGAAGAAATTGAAGACAAAAACATAGCCAAAAGTTTAAGGTTCAGAGTTAAGATGGAGGATGGAATGTAACAGGAGCTTTTCCTTTCTTCCAAACATCACTAACATAATATATTTTTAATTGAATTTATTGGGGTGACATTGGTTTGCAAAACCATACAGGTTTCAAGTGTACAACTCAATAAAACATCACCTGCGCAATGTAATGTGGTACCCATTGCCCCAAGTCAAGCAGTCTCTTTCTATCCTCATTCTTCCCCAGTTTTGTTCACCTCCACCTGCCCCTGAACCCCCTCTGGCCATCACCACACTGTTGTCTGTGTCTACGTGTTATGTATATATGTTCTTTAGCTAATCCCTTCACCTTCTTTCATCTAGTCACCCCACCTCCCTAAAATAATATTTTAAGAACCAATAAATCTGAAAGAATGAAGAGAATAGAAGATACAAAGATCAAAATTTCAGTATTTTTAAACCGAAAAGATGAATGACAGACTTAAAAAACTGAGTCCTGAGCCAATACTGGGAAAACCCCCAAACCAACATGATTTACACAACATATTTTTTAAAATATCATGAAATGACTATATCAGTGACTAGTGAAAGTGAGGGTGGGCATGGGGGAGTACTTTAAATACAGTGGATTGGTCGAAAGTCTGTTAAAAAAAAAAGAAGCAGTCATCAAAATCTTCTTCCTCTCTCTACAAGCTATTAGACTGCCGTTCTAACATCCCACTCAAAACTAGAGGTTTATTCTCTGGAAAGGATAAAACAGACTGTCTTGGACTGAAAACCACTAGGCAGAGTCGAGGGTGGGGAGAATACATAGAAAAGACATAGATTAGTGCATATTGGATGCTGAGATCATGGGAGGAGATTCTGTGGAGAATATACCCAATGCAGGGAGAATAATCTACCAATATATATATACACAATTCATCTCTTCCCCTTTTTTCACACAGCCCCTCAACTCAAATCTACAGATATTGACATCAACTATTCCACAAACAAATCACCCAGGCAGATCACCCAGTGGTGAACGATGGTGAACACACTACACTGAAATGCTTGAAGTCTCCCGTTGTTACTAGTTTTTCACTATTCAATATGGGTATACAACCAAGATCACCTGAGGAAATTTTCTAACCTGAAATATAGAGGACAAAGCAGATAAACAGGAAAAAACCAACTTGGAGAAAACAGAATTTGTGCTGGAGGAGAAGCTTTTAAAAGCGATCATGAATATCCTTAGAGAAACAAGAAAGGCTTTTATACCCAGGAACCAAGAACAGAATGCTATTTCTAAAGAAAAAATTCAGAGAACAATATGAGTTATTAGAGATTATTAAAAATATGACAGAAAAAATTAAAAACTCATTAGAAGAAATAGATATAAAAATGAAGAAATCTCTCTTTAAAATAGACCAAAAAATTAAAGATATAAACATAAAAAAGGATTTTTAAAAAATTAGAGCACCAGTTCAGGAGGTAGCATATCTCACCGATGGGTTTTGGTGGGGGAGGGGTAGGAACAAAGGGGAAATACTCAGCAATGAAATAACTCCCTCCCCCCCCAAAAAAAACTTCCCAAAGCTAAAGGATATGCATTTCTTGATTGAAAATGCTTGTTGACTGCCTGGCACAATAGCAGAAAATAGGTCTACACCAGGTCACATTACTAAAATTTCAGAACAGTAGGGACAATAGGCAGATTTCCTAAGAAAAATAAATATGTCAAATGTAAAGTATTAGAAATCAGAATGGCTTTGGGTTTCTCAAATACTGATAAAAAGCAAGGAAACAATTCTTTCAAATTCTGAAATGTACTCCCAAATGAGACTAATTATCAATAAAGCGTGAGGGTAGAATTTTAGAATCTTATCTCAGCCAGTTTTGCTGCACAGTGAAAACCACAAGTTCTCAAAGGCAGACACAATACGCAACTTATTCTCTTGTTCACATGTCTGTGAATCAGCAGAGATGTCCGTCTCTCAGGCTCCGAAGGCTGCAGACCCCCAGCGAGGCTCTGATCCCTGCGTAAATACTGACTATTAAATCTAAGCAAAATCGCAATATACTGTGACTATAATTTGAAGAATGAGGGGTTGGAAGGGGTGAATATGTGCGGTAGGGCAGGAAAGGAAAGAAAGCTAAACCCTTACTCTGGAAACAGAATAGCAAAGTAGGTAAGAGCATAAGCTTAGAGCCAAATCACTCAGGTTTGAACACC
The DNA here is from genome assembly GCA_004026765.1 of Micronycteris hirsuta. Lineage (NCBI taxonomy): Eukaryota > Metazoa > Chordata > Mammalia > Chiroptera > Phyllostomidae > Micronycteris > Micronycteris hirsuta. The sequence goes on from PVJI01005473.1 coordinate 77,159, forward strand.
AAGTGAGTCACTTATGAGATGTATGACCTTGGGCAAGTTACTATTTCTGTCCCTCAGTTTCCTCATCTGGAAGGTGCTATTAATAATAATACCCACTTTTAGAGCTGTTACAACCATTAAATAAATTAATAGAGGGAATTACCCAGAAAAGTGCCTTGCACATGCTAAGTGCTATATAAGTGATTGCTTTTATTATTTACCATGGTGGAAAACCAGTAGAAAAAGCCTAAACTGAAAAAGTCAAGAAGTAATCATTCAATTTTATTATTTATAGACATGGATATAAATACCAATAATTAATTAGGTAAGAGGAAAAGGAAGAAAGTAAAGGAATGGAGGCTGCTATTTTTCACCAAAATTATAGAAGTAATTGACTCTTCTGTGCATTATAACTTGAGAAAAATAAAACTAAGAATAAAAAAAGATGAAAGGTGGGGAGATACTAAGCCATGGATGAAGAAAACAACCATTATATTTCTTTGATGGTGGAAGGCCAAAATGGTTATAAGATGTTAGAAATGGGAGGTGGAGCCTGGCTGGTGTAGCTCAGTGGATTGAGCGCGAGCTGGGAACCAAGCGGTCCTGGTTCGATTCCCAGTTGGGGCACATGCCTGGGTTGCAGGCCAGGTCCCCAGTGAGGGCCATGTGAGAGGCAACCACACATTGCTGTTTCTCTCCCTCCCTTTCTCTCTCCCTTCCCCTCTCTCTAAAAATAAATAAATAAATAAAATCTTTTAAAAAAAGAAAGAAAGAAATGGAAGGTGGAAATCAAATTAGTGAGCTCCAGAAGCACACAGAGGGAAAAGCTTGCCAATTTTCACTTAACACAAGAGACAATAATATTTGTAATTAGTAAAAACATCTGGGCTCAGGAATGTTCTAACGGCTGCGTTATAATAGCACTCTTAATGGATGAATCGCTCTAGTCCTCTCTCCCTTCTTCTGTGCATTCGTGGTACATTAGGTAATCTGTGAATACTCATAGGCACATGTACTTTGTTGTTGTTTTTCCAAGTTAAACCATTAAATATTAAAATCAAATAAGTTTAGGGGCTTAAAGCAAATTTATTCTATTACAGTTTTTTCTTTATTCAATAGCGCTCTTCTACAACTTTTATTTTCTGGGTAGTTTTGTTCTCACCTATTAAAATAAACAAATAAGCAAATGACCAATCCATCAATCCTTGAAAACTTGTCTTAAAAAAAAAAAAGGAAATAATTCCTTCCCCCTCTCCTCTGAAAAAGAATAAACAAAAAAGAAAAAGAAAATAAGTTAACAAAATCAGAATATGAAATCACTCCATATAAGATTAATGTTATAGAATATCTGACAAACACACAAATAAATATATTCAGGATTTTTCAGGATTTTTATAGAGGGAAATGAAGGAATAATTTCAACTGAAAATGAAGAAGAAAAATACAAAAACAAAAACAAGCAGAAATAAAAGCAAGATAGGCCTATTTTTAAACAGAAAACCATTGGAAATCTAAAAAATGAAAAATACAACCATTGAAATAAAAATGCAATAGATGGGATTAAACTCTAGACATAACATAGCAAAGATAAATCAGTGCACTGAAAAATAGTAGTGAGAAATTAACTCAGGATGCAGTATAGAGAGACGATCAAAAACTTAGCCAGAACCAAAGAGACTGCGAGATAAGATTGAGTGGTTCCGTGTACTGTCTGACAGGAGGGCCAACATAAAAGGATGGAGGACATGACAGAGGAGAAACATGTAGAAAGTAATGCAGATAATTTTTCAGAACTGAAGAAACATATTTTCATGCACATTAGATACTAAGCAGGAAATTTTTAAAAATAAATTCCCCACACAGATACATTACAGGGAAATTTGAGAAGACTAAGGATAAAGGGACAATGCTAAAAGCCATGATAGAAAAAAAGACGTATTATCTACCAAGGAATTTCAACAGACTTTGTATCAGAACAGCAAATGCCAGAAGGTAATGAGGTAATCTCTTCTAAAGTGCTGAAGGAATGTCTGTGCAGGTCCTATTAATGTCTACGGAGGAATACACTGAGACACCGGTGGGTGCGGTAGTTCTCCGGAGGTTCCACAGGTGGGATTCCAACCCAGCCAGTTTTAGCTCCACAATCCAGATTCTTAGCTAGGAACCTGTCCTGCACCGATAAGAATTATAAAAGGAACAATTTCCGAAACAACAGTTAGGCTAAATATTTAACAACAAGAAGATGAGTAAATTATGGTATATTCACACAACAGAACACTAACCATCAGTTAAAATGAATAAATTGTACCTACGCCTATCGACAGGGATAGATCTCAAAATTATAAGATGTTAACAACTAGGAACATGTGCCCAAACCGCTGATCCCTTCAACTAAAGGTGAATTAAAAGATCAACAAGAGGGATTAAAAGTTAGGTTTTTCTGAAATACTTCCTCCTAGAAAGTTTACCTGCTACATCTTTAAAACAACTCTGCAGGTTGGAGAAGTGAAAAACTACCAGAGTCTATTGTCTGGACTGAGAATTTTTAAGGCATCTGAAGGTTCGAATGCGCCAATGATCTGATCATACCTGAGGTGATGTGAACAAATAAAACACAGTTAATTCAATATCCATATGATCCTGTTTAAAATTGACCTCTTCTCAGCTTTTTGCCTAGAATCACTTGAATATAATTTGTAATTGAGTCCCACGGTTTTCCTGTCGACTTAGAGAGAAGTACAAAGACGAATCATCTTATAATTGTCTGAACCAAGGAAAAGTGGAAATTGAGGCCCGATTTAAGTTTATTCACAAGGAGTTATAGTAGGAATCTAAAAACACTTGAGAACAACCATAAATAAGCTAACTTCGAATTGAGAGACAATCCTCAGAATCACAAATATGATCATTTGTTTGCAATAAAGAATTTTGGTATGATATCCTCAACTGGCCGGAGGGCAGGCAACAAATGTCAATTATGGTAGTTTTGTCCTCTACTGAATGACTAGACAAACAAAGACTACTTTTGAATTTAAAAGGGGGAGTTTTAGGTTTTGATTGTTGAGGCTATTTTATTAACTTCCTCCTAATTGGTTCCCCTGTCCGGAGCCTGGTTTCCCCAATGTGCAGACAGGGCTGAAATGGCACAGGAACTTAGGACATATTCTCCTGGCACCACATGCCCCCAACAATGTCTGTGCTCTTAGCTGCACTGAAAATTTGGTCTTGGCAGGGACTGTCTTATTTCTCTTCAGAGCTCTAATGTTTATGCCTGACTATATTGGGGTGTTTGCTAAATTTAAAACAAACAAGAAAACCTCAGATTTGGTCATAATGTAATAACTAGAGAATTCTAGGAGGTGGCGCCCTGTTCTGTTTTTGAGCTGAAGAAAAAATGTCTGGGTATTTGAGAAAAAGATACCTAATAGCACAGAGGTTTTTAGACCACAAAAGCAACCTTGCTGATACACGCCCCTGGGTACCTGGAGAAAGATACACTTGTACACCTGTTAATAAAAATTCCCTTTCTTCGAGTTTTTAGGACCCAAAGTTTAATTTATGCCATTGTTTAGGGGTTAGTCATGATTAATTTAAGAAAAGTAAACTTGCCCTTTATAAAAAGCTGTGTTCTAAATGGCCATCTAGTGCAATTACAGTAAAATTATTCACAGACCTAAAATAATCTGAGTATGAAAATTCCTTACATTTTAATGTAAGAAAAACATAATTTTCTAAACTAAAGAACCCAAGCAGAAGTGCTTTAGAAATATATCCAAATACATGAAAGTTAAAATTTGATGATGGTGCCAAGAAGACCTCTAGCTACACTGATATCTAAATTCTCTATTTCCTGGAAAATCTAAAGCCTGGATAATTAATGAATTACTCAACTCATATGTACCCAGGGATTAAGTGTTAAGTGAACCAGTTTTTAAATCCCTTCCTGAAAGAGAGAATCTAAATGTTTTAAAAAAAATGTGGGTGGATTTAGTAGCCAGGCAACAATTCAATGTAACAAACATTTATTGAATGCCCCCTCTAGACAGGCACAGGATTAGATATTAAGCAGCTTCTATTAAAATACAATGTCTTATTTTTTTTTTAGCTGTAACAGCCCTCCTGCAGCACTTGGAAAATTAAGTAAAGAGAATAAGGCACTCATAATACAATCACTACTATTAACACTGTGGTATACTGCAATCTAAATTTCTTCCCTAAAACTTTCTAAAATCTAAATTTATAAATCTCATTATATTCAACTTTTTTCCACCCAGAATTTTAGCAAAATTATTTCACATATTACTAAAAACAAAACAAAACAGCTTTCTTTTAAGACTATTTATTTTTAGAGAGAGGGGAAGGGAGGAAGACAGAGAGGGAGAGAAACAGCAATGTGTGGTTGCCTCTCACATGGCCCTCACTGGGGACCTGGCCTGCAACCCAGGCATGTGCCCTGACTGGGAATTGAACCGGGACCCTTTGGTTCCCAGCCCGCACTCGATCCGCTGAGCTACAACAGCCAGGACCAAAACAGCTTTCTAAACAAAATGTAATCTTGTGTAAGAATGTACAGATTGTCAAACTGATCTACAAAAAGATGGCACCAATAAAATATAAAAAATGCCCACTTTTACACATCTTCATTACTAGATATAAAGATTCCTTTAAATGTTTGCCAAAAATGTTGTGCCAGGCTTATTATCTTGAGTTTTTCTCTACTTTCTATCTTACATCACATCACAAGTTAGAGTTAACTTTTTTCATATGCTTAGTGACTGCCTGCGTGACTCCTTTTATGAATTTCCTATTTATTTTTTAAACTAAGTTTTCTATGAAGATGAAAACTTAGTATAAAAAATAATTTTTCCCTTTTCTTATTGATGTTTTAGAACTCTGTTTTAGAATGCATTGTTTTACAATGTGTCCCCATAGGCTGACTGGCTGCAGGGAATAAATCTGGCTACAACTTGACTAGGGGACCCACCACCAATGACAGATAACTGGACATCATGTGTCTTCAGGCGTGCCGCCCTGAGAGGAACACAAAATGAAGAATGTTCTATTAGGAAAATAAGATGGAGATGGACCGTATTCTTTAAAACCATCCGTGCTGTACAAGACAAGTAAGTCAGGTTAGAGGAGCCTAAAGGAACATGCAATGCCTGACCCTAGACTGGGTCTGTACTGGAGAGGGCAAATGTCATGAAGGGCCTATCAGTTCAACTGACAAAATTGGAATAGTAGCAGTAGACTAAAGTGTTATATCAATTTTTTTTAAAATATCAAGTTGATAACTGTACTGTGCTTATGTAAGAGCCTATTCTTATTCTTAAGAAATGCAAACTGAAGTAGCTAGGGATAAAGCACCATGATATATGTAACTCGTCCTCAAATGATTCTAAAAGAGAAAATGGGTATGTGTATAAGTACCCTCAGTACATAGCATATAATAGGTACTCAATAAACACTAATGAAGAAATAAATTAATTAAATAACTGCTTGTATTAGTTTTCTCAATCTACTGTAAAAAATTCCATAGGCTAGGTGCTTTTAAAAAAGACATATATTTCTCACAGTTCTGGAGACTGGAAGTACAAGATCAAGGTGCCAACAGCTTCAGTTTCTGGTGTGGGCTCTCTTCCTGGCCTGCAGATGGCTACCTTCTTGCTGTGTCTTCATGTGGCAGAGAGAGGGCTCTGGTCTTTTCCTCTCCTGTCTTTATAGACAGTAATTCTATGATAGGGACTCTACCACCATGACTTCATCTAAACCTAATTACCTCCAATTGCACCATTGACACAACAATTACTGTTCTAATGGTTGACCCTAGTTCTATTTCCTAGTTCACCTAGTTCCTCTATCCTCTCTGTTCCACATTATCCTTCAAATTATTGGGAAGTTAAGGTTCTTTCTGCCTTTACCTGCAGTCTACTTCTTGATTCTTTGTAAAAAAAAAAAAAAAAAAAAAAACAACTGTTGTCCTTGAGGCCACCTGAGCCTGCACTTGCTGATTTTCCTGTTTTCTCCTCACAGAATTTTCTGAACCCCATTGCCCTTTTCCTGGTCACGCCTTCTTCTAGTCAGCCCTTCTGGCCTGCCCTTGCTTTCAGCATCTCAACCCCTCAAGCTTTCTGAACCCACACTTGTCATGCAAGTTTTCTACTTTTTAATCATTAATCCTCTCCCTCTAAGAGTTAGATCCAAGAAAACCAAGGTACTCTCCCATTTTGTACTCCCAAACCCTTCTTCGGGAGAATGTGCTTACATTTTCAGGCCACATTGTTGTGGAGGAAGCATTAGCATAAACGTTGTCATAACTAAACCCTGGTTTACATTTTTATTGCCCTTGCACTGGCTAGAACCAAGTTACTCTCAGCATACAAATTTTTAAAGAACAGGAAAAATTATCTTAAGGTGAAAGGCAAATAAGTCAATTTTTCTATTTACAAGTAAGTTAAGTTTTTTATTTTATTAAGATTTTATCTATTTATTTTTAGAGAGAGGGGAAGATAGGGAAAGAGGAAAAGAAACATCAATGTGAGAGAGAGACATTGATCAGTTGACTCTTTCACACCCCCAACTGGGGACCTGACCAGGAATCAAACAGGCAAACTTTCGGTTTGCAGGCTGGCACTCCACCCACTGAGCCACACCAGCCAGGGCAGTAATTGAATTTTTTTTAAAAAGCATTTCCAACTATTGCCTCTAGTGGGGTTTGCTACTATCTTTAGGGTATTTTTGCATATTTTCCATCCACCAGTAAGTAACACATCTGTCCAGGAGTTTAAATTTCTTTTCCAAAGCCTGTCTGTTCAAAAATAACCTACTAAACCTTCCAGTTTGGTACTAGAACAATTTGTATATTTATTTATTTATTCAATAAAAATTTACTATACTGTATATCCCAAACAAGGCATTATTCAAGGGGCTCTATGATAAGGTATGGCTCTTGTCTTCCAGGACTTACAATATAACACAGGAGAAGAGTGACCATAATAGCTGAGCCTCTGATACTTTTAGGAAGCTTTCCCTCCCCTTTCATCTGGGGAAAGCACATGACCCAGACCTGACAGTCAGACCCTTCCAACCCACTGGCTCCTAAAGGGCACAGGAGTAGGCAGGTCACCAAAGCTGGGCCAAAGTTCCTACCAGGGGCTTCTCTGTTGAAAGTAGATGGGACATTTCTCTTGCTCTTAGATGACAAGCTAGTTGCATGGTGGCATTGGGCTACCTGAAGTCCACTGTCCTTCCATAGAGGAAACCAGTTAGCTGTAGGTAAGAATTAAGCTAATTTGTGTCTGAAGTTCCCTCCATATTTCAAGTTATCTGAGCCTAAATTTGCCTCTTTGCTAATTTGCATGAGAACTTGTCACTTGCAGCTGAGAGGGTTCTGATTCACACAGGGAGCTAATAAGTAATAAGTGGCACAATGAATGACAAGAAAAATAAAACAAACTTCTACAAAAATTAAAAGTTGGGAGAATTCTCCACCCTGGCTGATATGGCTCAGTGGATTGAGTGCCGGCCTATGAACCAAAGGGTCACTGGTTCATTGATGTTTTTCCCCCTCTCTTTCTCCCTCCCTTCCCCTCTCTCTAAAAATAAATAAAATCTTTAAAAGTTAAGAGAGTTCTCCTTCACTAGGGAAGGTCAAGAAAAAGTGGCATGTGAGCTTGTTCTTAAGGAATACATTAAATCATGATATGTAGAAATGGGCAACACACCATCCCCGATAGATAAAACAAAGGGGAAGTGGTTAAAAATTGTGCATATTGGCAAGAGTGTATCCATAGCAGAGAAGTATTGAAGCTAAGACTTAAAAGGTTAGCTTAAGCTACTCAGTGGAGACCCTTGACGTCCAACAGAATATCTATCTAACATTGTCCAGCTGTACATGGAGAATGTTATACTTGTGACTAAGGTCAGTGGCTAGGCCCGGAAACATAGGTTGAGAGTTGTTTGTAGAAAAACTGCAGTTCAAGTCTTCAGGTGTCTGAAGCATTTATAATAATAGTAACTGATGTATTTGGAACACTTATTCAGGTGAGGCATTATGCTAAAGTATGGTAATTATATAGTTTTATTTAATCCTTAGAGAAGCCCTATAAGGTACGCACTATTTTTCTACCCAATTTAGGAGTTGAAGTTTGAAATAAGGCTTACTGCCCTGACCGGTGTGGCTCAGCTGCTTGGGCATCAGCTACCAAGGCAAAAGGTCACTGGTTCAATTCCTGGTCAGATCACATGCCTGGGTTGTGGGTTTGGTCCTGGGTCAGGATGCATACGAGAGGCAACTGATTAATGTTTCCTTCACACATTGATGTTTCTTTCCCTCTCTTTCTCTCTCCCTTCCTCTCTCTCTAAAAATAAAATAAAATCTAAAAAAGAAAGAAAGAGAGAGAGAGAAAGAAAGAAAGAAAGAAGAAAGAAAGAAAGAAAGAAAGAAAGAAAGAAAGAAAGAAAGAAAGAAAGAAAGAAAGAAAGAAAGAAAGAAAGAAAGAAAGGTTACAGAGTTACCTTTATACCATTAAACTAGTTAGTGGCATAGCTAGGACTTGAACTTAAGGCTGTATTCACTCCAGGGCACAAGATCTAACCTCCCTGTTATACTACCCTTCCCAATGGGAGAATGTGGGGGTGGCAGGGGAAGGCAGATAAAGAATCTTGGGAAACATCTAGCAGAAGCAAGATTTTGTCCACTTCTGGGGTAAATGGAAAACTGGATCAACAGATGCCATTTGATGGTGCAGGAGCCAGGCCAAGATGTTTTTGACTTGTCTCCATTACTTGTGGTACATATTCAGCATTTCTGCACCTCTTCCAGTAACAATTGTGCCTAAAAACTTGCTCGCCAATCTTAGGTAACTTTGTGATTGATGTCTCAATCTATCTTTTTTAACCAAATATTAACAGTGTCCGCATTTCTGTCAATATAGGTCCTTGAATGACTGTATGTGACAGACCCTTCTCTCTACTATAGGACATAAGACTTGGGAGGGTATCTGTTGCAGTGACTCATGTTGTCTTAGTTAACACACACAGACATTCAGTTAAAGAATAAAACCAATTCTCTAGAATTATTTTTCATTCTTCCCATACTTAAAAATTCAATAGGTGAATTGAATGACTGAATTACCACTCTTGAAATTTAAAAAAACTTGGTTTTGAAAATTACATATAATAAATTATTTTAAGGCATATTGTAGAATAAAAATACAAAAAGGATGAATATATAAAGGAAAACAAAAGATAATTGCAAGATAGATACTGGAAGCCCAATATGCATATAATATGAATGCCAAAAGGAAAAAAACGGAGGAAAGGGTAATAAAGGAATGATCAAGGAAATTTTTGCTTATTTGTGGACTTATTTATGCAGGTTTGGGAGAGGTGATAAAAAGTACACATCTACGTATATCCTGGTAAAATTAGAAAATTCTAAACTTAAAGATAAATTTTGCATACTTCTATATGCACAGAACAAGTTACTTAAAGAAGAAAAAAATTAACCGACTCTAGACTTTTCACATGCAGCACCAAAGCTAGTGGTACGGTGGAATAATGTTCACAAATTACTGAAGAAAAGGGACTAGGAGCCAAGAATGCATAACATGTCAAGATATTCTCTATTTGCTTGGGTAAAAAAAAAAAGATTTGCTGGGATGCAAGGATTCAGAGATCATCATTCACATAAGCCATCTGACAAAAAAGTTCCAGAATGAACTCTGTCAAGAAAAAAGGAGGAGGAGGAGGAGTGCAAGTGGGAGTGAGGAGAAGAAGGAAAAAAATTGATAAAATGAAGAAAAAGAAAAGGAGCCAATGGTAGGCAAAGAACTTTGCAGTTTGTATAGTTAGTCTAAACGGATAATGATTGAGTGGGAATGTGTACTATGAACACTAAAGATCCTTGAAATATGAAACATACAGCAAGAGAAAGCCCAATAATAGTCTGGAAATAAAGTACTACTAATATGAGCAATATCCAGGAATTGGGAATTGAATGGGTATATGTAAAAGAGTAATGACAATAAAATTTTTGTTTTGTAGAGGATGAGGAGAGCACTGGGGGGGAAGAGCATTTGGTGAAGTAATAGTGGCTGTGTGTTGTCTTTCTGTTACTCATTTCTAGTTTGATTCCACTATGCCCAAGTAAGTTTTGACAAAGATGCAAAAGCAGTTTAATAGAGAAAGGATGGTCTTTTCAATGAAAAGTGATGGAGCAATTGCACATGCATAAAGTTTTTTTAAATGACCCAAATTTTATACATTGTATAAAAACTAACTCGAAATGCACCATGGTCTTAAATGTAAAACTATAAAACCTTCAGAAAACATACTTTGGAAATACACTCTGTATGATTTCAATTATATTCAATTTGTGGAGGTTTGTTTGATGGACCAGGATATGGTCTATTTGGGTGAGCATCCCAGGACACTGAAACAAATTGTATATTCTGCTGCTGCTGCTGAGTAAAGTGTTTTATGTATGTTGATTAGATCTCATTGGTTTATTGTACTGTTCATATCTCACCTTTTATACTTTGCTGGTTTTCCATGTAACAGCTATAACAGCCACTAAAAGTAGGATGTATATCCCCAAATATAATTATGGATTTGTCTATTCTTCCTTTCAGTTCTCTAAGTTTTTGCTTCATGTATTTTTATATTTCATTGATTATGCTATTACAGTTGTCCCGATTTTTCCCCTTTTGCCCCCCTCCATCTGGTAGCCCTCCCTTCCCTCCAGCAATTCTCCCCCACATTAGTTCATGCCCATGGGTCATGCATGTAAGTTCTTTGGTTTCTCCATTTTCTATGCTATTCTTAACATCCCCCTATCTGTTTTTCTCTACCAGTTATGCTTCTTAATCCCTGCACAATTTGTACATTCTTCCCCTTCCCCCTCTCAGCTGACAATCCTCCAAATGATCTCCATATCTATAATTCTGTTCCTGTTCTGGTTGTTTGCTTAGTTTGTTTTTTGTGTGTGTGTGTTTCTTTTTCTTTTTTTTTTTTTAGATTCAGTTGTTGATAGTTGTGAATTTGTTGCCTTTTTAATGTTCATGGTTTTTATCTTCTTCTTTTTCTTAAATAAGTCCCTTTAATATTTCCTGTAATAATAGCTTGGTGTTGATGAACTCCTCTAGCTATATCTTGTCTGGGAGGCACTTTATCTTCCCTTCCATTCTAAACAATAGCTTTGCTGGATAGAGTAATCTAGATTATAGGTCCTTGCTTTTCATCATTTTGAATACTTCTCGACAGTCCCTTTTTCCCTGCAAAGTTTCTTTTGAGATAGCATCTGATGGTCTTATGGGAATTCCTTTGTAGGTAACTCTCTGCTTTTCTCTTGCTGCTTTTAAAATTCTCTTTATCTTTAACCTTTGGCATTTTAATTATGATGTGTCTTGGCGTGTTCCTCTTTGGGTCCAACTTGTTTGGGACTCTCTGAGCTTCTTGGACTTGTATGTCTATTTCTCACACCAAATTAGGGAAGTTTTCTTTCATTACTTTTTCAAATAAGTTTTCAATTTCTTGTTCTTCCTCTTCTCCTTCTGGCATCCCTATGATTCAGATGTTGGCATGTTTGGAGAAGTCTCTGAAGTTCCTAAGCCTATCCTCATATTTTTTATTCTTGTTTCTTCTTTGTGCTTTTGTTGAGTGTTTAACTATTCCTTATGCTCCAAATCATTGGTTTGAATCCCAGCTTCCTTCCCTTCTCTGTTGGTTTCCTGTGGATTATTCTTTATTTCACTTAGTGTAACCTTCATTTCTTCCTTTATTTTTTTGCCATACTAAAGGAGTTCTCTGAGCATTCTGATAACCAGTGTTTTGAACTATGTGTCTGATAAATTTGCTATCTCTGTTTCATTTAGTATTTTTCTGGGTTTTTTTTTTTTTTCTGTTCTTTCATTTGGGCCACATTTTTTTGTCTCCTCAATTTAGCAGCCTTCCTGTGTTTGTTTCTGTGTATTAGGTAGAACTTCTTTTACTCTCTGTCAAAGTAGTGTGGCCTATGTTGAAATGGCACTTGTAAATTGTGTAGGGTGGAACCTTAGGTAATTGCCAGGTTGAGGCACCTGCTTCACCACTTTGTGGCTATGTGGGGAGGGCTTGGAGAGGGAGCAATGCCACCACATGGCTTCTGGTAGTTTTCCCAGTGCTCACCCCATTTCCAGTCACTTCACCCCTTCCCATGTGCAACTGGCACCCTTCCAGCTGCTGCTCTGGTGGTGAATCCTGGAGTGGGTGGGTCTGAGTATGTTCTAAGACTATGCTGGCCCTTTAAGCAGTGAAAATTTGGCAGTTTCTTTCACCACCCCAACCCCCACTGGTATTTGCAACCAGAGGTAATGGGGATCTATCTTCCTGGTGCTGGAACCCTGGGCTGTGCAGCCTGGTGGCTGGGATCACTTGCTCTGAAGGTATCCCTCCTATCAGTTCTATCACCGCTGCTGCTGCCACCTTTCCATACCACACCAGCTGTCCACCTGTGTCCGTGACTCCCCCACCCCTACCTCTCTGGATAATGTGTCTTCTTTAAATCCATGGTTGTTGGACTTCTATATAGCTTGATTTTCTGACAGTTCTGGATGTTATTAGTTTTGAGGTCTGGTTGCAATTCTTTCTATGGTTGCGCAAGAAAGCAAAGCATGTCTACCTGCACCTCCATCTGCTTCATGTATTTTGAAGCTCTGTTGCTCGCTCAATAGATGTTTAGGATTGTCGTGTCTTCCTTGTGGATTGAGGTTTTTTATCATTACATTATATATCTCTTTATCTCGAGTAATTTTCTTTACTACGAAATCTACCTTGTCTGATATTGATAGAGCCCCTATTTTTTTATTAGTGTGTGCATAGTCAATGTTCTTCCATCCTTTACTTTTGACCTACCTGGGTTGATAAATTTGCAGTGAGTTTCTCATAATTTGCAGTGAGTTTCTCATAAATAGCATATGGTTCAGTGATTTTTTATCTGCTCTGCCAATATGTGCTTTTTTCTTTTTAGAGAGAGGGGAAGGGAAGGAGAAAGAGAGGGAGAGAAACATCAATGTGTGGTTGCCTCTCCTACCCCCTTACTGGGGACCTAGCCTGCAACCCAGGCATGTGCCCTGACTGGGAATCGAACCGGCTACCCTTTGGTTCACAGGCCCATGAGGTGGGCCTGAGCTACACTAGCCAGGGCCAATCTGTACCTTTTAATTGTTGTATTTTGACAATTTACATTTAAGATAATTACTAATGTAAGTTTGCCATTTTATTATTTTCTGTTTGTTTTCTCTGCTCTCTCTTCTTGCCTTACCTTGGGTTACTAGTATTTTTTAGGATTCTATCTTGGCTTATTTATAGTGTTTCTGAGTGTTTCTCCTTGTATAGTTACCTTAGTGGCTTCTCTGCAAATTATAATATACATATGAGGTGGGACAAAAAAACACCAGAATTTATTTATAAAAATTTTTATATTTCTTCTTACATGTTTAAACTTCAGTCACCTTCAAAGTACTCTCTGTTTGATGTAATATACCTATGGAGATGCTTTTTCCACTGCTCAGAACAGTTTTTGATCTCATTGATTTTGTTGCCTTCTAGTGCTTCTGCTGTTTTTTGTTTCACTTCTTCCACATCAGCAAAACATTTCTCTTTGAGAACTTTTTTCATTTGGGGAAACAAAAGTCAAAAAGTAGCTTGGGGAAAGATCATGTTAATAGGGAGGGTGGGGCATGGGGGTCATGCCATTTTTGGTCAAAAATTGCTGAACACTCAATGTAGTGTGGATAGGCACACTTGTAAATCACCCATCATGAAATCGGCAAACATATTGAAATAGTCTTCAAATATAATTAACAGAAGCTGACCACAGCCTCTCACAACAATGCCAACTGATACACTGATACATGTGGGTTCCTATAACACTCAATACCAGGAGAAGCCTGTACTACAAAGTACCCACCCTCCAGAAGATAATTCCATTTTTGTGGGTCCCCCCTCATATATGGTTTATCATCATCTACTGCCATCAATGTTTTACCATTTTTTGCAAAGCGAGGAAACCACTCTTCCATTTAAGTCCCTTTACCTTCCCCACTTTTAAACATCTTAATTTCCAGATACTGTTATAGTTTTGTTTCAATCATCAAATATGATTTCTAAACCTCATAAGATTAGTCCATTGTGTGTACCCATACTCTGCTCTTTCTGTTGTCCTTCCTTCCTAATGATCCAAGATTCCTTCTTTTATCATTTTATTTCTAGTTCAAGAACTTCCTTTAGTTATTCCTTTAGAGTTAGCCTTCTAGCAGTAAGGTGGGGTTTGGTTTGGTTTTTAGTTTTCTTTCATCAGCATATTTCCTCTTCATTCCTGCAGGGTAGTTTCACCAGATGTAGTATACACAATTAACAGTTCTTGGCTTTTAACACTTGAAAAATGCTGTGCCAATTCCTCCTGGGCTCCATAGTTTCAGATGAGAACTCTGTTGTCATTCAAGTTGGCATATTCTTATAAGCGATGTCTTTTCTCTCTGGCTGCTTTCAAGATATTTGTCTTCAGTTTTCAGAATTGTGATTATGATATGTTTTGGCATGGACTTCCTTAGGTTTGTTTATTTGGGATTCACTCAGCTATTTTAATTTGTGGGTTTCTACCTTTCACCAAATTTGAGACATTTCCACTCTCTATTTCTTTAAATACTTTCTTAATCCCACTTTTTTCTCCTTTCCTTCTAGGATTCTGAAGATACAAATGTTGGTTCTTTTATTATTGTCTCATGGGTCTCTGAGACTCTGTACATTTTTTTTTTCAGTCTATTCTCTGGTTTATTCAGATTGTGTAAATTCTACTGACCTCTCCTCAACTTCACTGATTCCATCTTCTGTCATTAACACTTTACTATTGCACCCAACCAGTAAGATTTTATTTTAATTATTTTGTTTTTTAGTTTTAAATTTTCATTTGGTTCTTTTTTATTACTTCTTACTGAGATTTTTATTTTTTACAAGATATTCTGTAATTACTTGTTGAGTATTGTTATGATGGCTGCTTAAAAAAAAAAAATACCAGACTGAATGAAAAAAAATGACCACAGTGTAGTGATAGCCAGAGGGAAGGAGGAGTTGGGTGGAGGTGGGCAAAAAGGTGGGGACATTTGTAATAGTGTCAACAATAAAAATGAAGTAAAAAAACTTGTCAAATAATTCCAACATCTGATTCATCACGCTGTTGGTTCCAACGGATTGCTGATTGTCTTTTCTTGTTCAAGTTGTGATTTTCCTGGTTCTTGGTATGATAAGTGATTTTTTTATTATAGGCTTGACATTGGTTAATATGATAGAAGTCTCTGAGTCCTATTTAAATCTTTTATTTTAGCAAGTGCTCACCCTGTTTAGATTTAGCACACAGACTTTGCCTAATTGTGTGAGCTCTGGTTCCCATGACAAATTAACTTTTAGAGCCTTAAAGTGTGTTTTTGGTTTGCTTGGTTTATCTTGTGCAACTGGAGCTTCTACTTGTCCCTGTATGTGCTGCCTAATGGGGCAGAAGGAGCTTTAGTAGTCCAGGCCACCTGGCACCTCTGGTGGGGGAAGGGAGGCTTAGGTCCTTGAGAAATATAAGCCTTCCTAAGCTGCTCATGTGTTGTGGTGGGAGCCCCCTGGCCAGTGCCATCCTGCCTCCTGGTATCTCTCAGTGGGGGAGTGGGCTCTCTGGCCTGACAGGGAAGGAAAGCATATCCCTTAGTCACTTATTGTCCGTGGATTTTCTGATTTATCCCACTTACTGGTACTACTTGATTCACCTGGTATTTTTGGTGAATCTTCTGTTTAATCCAGGAGAATGAGTCTCTCTCACTACCCTCTGTTGCTAGATTTTTAATCAGGAAACACCGGGCCTGGGTCATAATTTTCTGTTGCTTGGATGGTTGTAAGATGGCCTAGAACTATACTGTCCCCCCTGTGCTGGAGTCCTCAACCAGTCCACCTTCTTTACACCTTTCAGAACCATCCTTTGGTATCTCTTATGTTATTTCCAGAGTTCAGAGTAGTACTCAAGAAGGGAAAAAACATAGAGAAATGAGCCTTCACCATCTCATCTAGACTCTAAGTCTGACTTCATTTTAGTGCCTCTAATTGACTAAACCCCACTGCCAGTGAGAGAGTAAAAGAGCATATCAATGAAATGCATATAGTCAGCCTTCCTGGACACAGGGCAGACTAGAGAAGGGTGAAAAGTAACCTGGAGAGGCAAACAAAAAGTACCAAATACAACCACCAATTTTTATGAAGAAAAAATAAAAACTTTTATTTTATTTTTTAAAAGATATTATTTATTTATTTTTAGAGAGAGGGGAAGGGAAGGAGAAAAAGAGGGAGAGAAACATCAATGTGTTGTTGCCTCTTGAGCACCCTCTACTGGGGACCTGGCCCACAACCCAGGCATGTGCCCTGACTGGGAATCAAACCTGTGACCCTTTGGTTCGCAAGCCACCACTCAATCCACTGAGCCACATCAGCAAGGGCTTATTTTATTTTTTAATCCTCACCCAAAAACATGTTTATTGATTTTAGAGACAGATGAAGGAGAGAAAGAAAGAAACATTGATCAGTTGCCTCCTGTACATGTCCTGACCAAGAATTGAATTGACAACCTTTTTTTGGTATACAGGATAACACTCCAACCAACTGAACCACCTAACCAGGAAAAAACATTTTTAAGCATACAAAGACTAAGATTATTTACCTGCCTCATGCCATCATTTAAAAAATATCATCTGGGCCCTGGCCAGATAGCTTAGTTTGTTAGAGCATCATCTCAATACACCAAGGTTGCAGGGTTTGATCCCCAGTCAGGGCACATACAAGAATCAACCAATGAATTCATAAATAAGTGGAACAACAAATCAGTGTTTCTCTCTCTGTCTCTCTCTCTCTAATCAATAAATTAAAAAAAACATTCTTTTTCAAAAAGAATATCATCTGAAGAAGAAAAATAACTCTAGAGGAAAGGGTGGAGACTCAAGAAAGTGATTCTGGCCCTGGTTGGTGGGGCTTAGTGGATTCAGTGCTGACCTCAAAACCAAAGGGTCGCAGGTTTGATTCCCAGCCAGGGCACATGCCTCGGTTGTGGGCCAGATCCCCAGTGAGGGGCACATGAGAGGCAACCACACATCGATGTTTCTCTCCCTCTCTTTCTCCCTTCTTTCCCCTCTCTATAAAAATGAATAAATAAGCCCTGGCTGGTGTAGCTCAGTGGAATGAGCGTGGGCTGGGAACCAGAGGGTCCCGGTTCGATTCCCAGTCAGGGCACATGCCTGGGTTGCAGGCCAGGGCCCCAGTGAGGGCCATGTGAGAGGCAACAATACATTGCTGTTTCTGTCCCTCTCTGTCTCCCTCCCTTCCCCTCTCTCTAAAAAGAAATAAAATCTTTTAAAAAAATGAATAAATAAAATATTTTTAAAAAGGAAAAAGAAAAAAAGGTGAGTCTGGAAATGAATAAAATATGTTGGATTTTCAATTAAACATTTATCAACTACCAAGAAACCTAAATCTGGGATATTAAAAAGATGATACTAAATCCTTAGATAAAAATAATACAGGATACTATGGGTGATTTAATAAGTAGTTAAAGTGTAATACCATCCCTGTCTGGTTCAGAGGAAGATAGTAATCTTAGATAACTTTAGACTCTGTTGGAAAATTTGCAATTGTAATGGGTGTTTGAAATTTTAAGGGAATTACTAAAAACAATAGCTATTAAACTATTTTCCTATCATATGTGTGAGAGAAATGTGAAATATAGCACCTTTTAAAAACTTTTTTATAAGGCAGGGGGAAAAGAGAGGGAAAAAACAAGACTACAAAATGTGGTAAAGGGAAAACACAAAATAGATTGCTTGCACTATTCTCAGGTACACAGAGCATGAAGAAGGCATGAACAAACCATTTGATTCAGCAAAAGGCATATTTTGTATAGCCTACTTTGGGCTCAAGGGCTCTGAAAAGAGTGAGGCAGCTTTGCTTTCTCATGGAAATTGATAATTAACTAGCTCTGTGAATGATGTATTGATGTGGGTTGGAGGGGATTAAAAAATCAATCCCTGGAAAAACTGTTTCCTGCTTCTCTTTCCTGTTTCCCCAGCCAGCCTCCCCACCCATCTGAAACGTGGACCTTCAAACTCCAACCCATTCCTTCACTTGCTTTGCCTTCCTTTCAGGCCTCTGAGCCTAGCCCTTAATCTACTTCAGAAAAAAATAAAATATATGTGGGAAAGTAACAATCAGTCAGAAAATTTATATTTTTACAAGAATTTTCCAAAACAATGAAACAACCAATAGCAATCACTGTGTCTAATTCATCTTTAAATCCCCAGTACTCTACCCAAAAGCAACTGACACACCGAAGTTATGAATATAAGAAAGAAGGAAGAAAAGGAGGAGAGTGGGAAGGTGCAAGGGAGGCAGAGAGGGAGAATCAAACATTTACTGGGGGGACTTCTGGCCAAGATGGAGGCGTAAGTAGACACACCGTGCCTCCTCGCACAACTAAAAAAGGAAAAACAGCAATTTAAAAGACAAAAACAGCCAGAACTGACAGAAAATCGAACTGAGTGGAAGTCTGACAACCAAGGAGTTAAAGAAGACACATTCATCCAAACCGGTAAGCAGGGCGGAGCTGGGTGGAGAGCGAGTGGCGGCAAGAAAAAAACATTCAACCAGAAAAGAATGAAGAAACAAGAATTCAAAAAAATGAGGAGAGGCTTAGGAACCTCCAGGACATCTTCAAACATCCCTAACATCCGAGTCATAGGGGTGCCAGAAAGAGAAGAGGAAGACCAGAGGATTGAAAACTTATTTGAACAAATAATGAAGGAGAACTTCCCCAAGCTGGTGAAGGAAATAGATTTCCAGGAAGTCCAGGAAACTCAGAGAGTCCCAAAGAAGTTGGACCCAAAGAGGAACACACCAAGACACATCATAATTACATTACCCAAGATTAAAAATAAGGAGAGAATCTTAGAAGCAGCAAGAGAAAAGGAGACAGTTACCTACAAAGGAATTCCCATAAGACTGTCAGCTGATTTCTCAAAAGAGACCTTGTAGGCAAAAAGGGGCTGGAAAAAAGTATTCCAAGTCATGAAAGGCAAGGACCTCCATCCAAAAATACTCTTTCCAACAAAGCTATGATTTAGAATGGAAGGGCAGATAAAGTGCTTCCCAAATAAGGTCAAGTTCAGGGAGTTCATCATCACCCAGACTTTATTATATGAAATGTTAAAGGGATTTATATAAGGTATGGAGGGATATCAACAGGGGAGTGGGAGGGGGAGAGAGGAGAAAAAAGTACAGAGAATAAGTAGCATAAGCAGTAGGTAGAAAACAGACAGGGGGAGGTTAAGAATAGTATAGGAAATGTAGAAGCCAAAGAACTTACGTGTATGACCCATGGACAAAAACTAAAGGGCAGGGAATGGGGGGGTGGGGCAGAGGGAAATAAAGGGGGGAAATGGGACAACTGTAATAGCATAATCAATAAAATATA
>PVJI01005474.1:0-95892 GCA_004026765.1 Micronycteris hirsuta
TTGATATGCATAAGGCTTTTTAAAGAATTGGAATCACTTCATTCAGGAACCTCCAGAAGATATAAACACCACTGTGCTTAGGGAAGTTCGGGCAATTAGAAATCACAAACGCATTCAACTAACCTTAAGAAAAGAGGAATTTTTGTAAGGATGTACATTACTGGATTTGGAACCAGAAAACTGCCAGTATCATAGTTTGCTGCTCTCTCAGTCTCTCTTACATAATGATGTTGCTGCTTCTGTCCATGTCTGATCCAGTCTGTGAGCAGCTGGCTTCTTCCTAGCTTCAGCGTGCCCTGGTCCCAAGTAGATACCCCAGTTCCAGGTGTGCCTAAGAATTTTCTGTTCAACTCTGGCAGCTCCTGTCTCGTCTTTTCAAACTCCTGAAGGAAGTATCTGATTGGCCTAGCTCAATTTTGCTAGCAGGCTTTTTAAGTGTAAGTCACAGGTTACTGGACAAGCTGCTCTCGAGTTCAAGGCCACCTCAGTTCATGTCAGCCAAGGTGTGGAGCAGGGTGAAACATGTGTTATAGACCGTGTCTTGTCTGCAGTGGGCTTTAACCTACATGTGATTGGACTGCCCCACACTCATTGGCTCCCTTAGCTAACAAGAAAAAATGCCAGCCTCCTTAGCTGAGCATCCGAAGCTTCACGCTCTTAAATGTGCCCACCTTGTTCAGCGTGCCTCCTGCTCCGAACCAATTTGCCAGGCTGGCTGAACTGTTTACTCTGCCCCAAACCACCGCAGAGATCCTGCCTCCAGGCCCGTTGTCATGCTGGGACTACCGTGCCCTCCCCCACTCCTGCCGTCCTTGGAGGGCAAGCTGACACTGCTTTCTTCCCCTATACCAATAGCAGATATTATTTGTTGAGCATCTACAAGTAATATCTGCTAACAACTTTACATATATGACCTCATTTAATCCTATCTACTTGCCTTTCAGTGTGTGTGTCACATTCCCATCCTACAGGTAAGCAAAAGGAGTCTGGGAGACTTTGAATTACTTACCCAAATTCATGCAGGGAGTAAGAGTCAAAGTGGAGATTCTGGAGCCCTGGTCTGTCTGACTTCAGTCTATACTTTTTCTGTCACCGTGCCTAGTTGTGAAGGGTTTCCTGGTGACTTGAATCCATGGTGTCCTTGCCCTCCTTTGAATAGTATTGGATGTCTGCTCTGACATTTAATAGGTAATTACTTATCATCTTTGGGGTTATGAACGTTCCCTCCTCAGCTAAACTCTGATTCTCAGTGCGGGTAGCACTGACCCTAGGAGGCATTTGGGGAATTTACATATGTGGGGACTGGTCATCACATCAATTGGAGAGGACCATTGTCATTTCCTGTGCAGGGGCCTTGCACGGGACAGTCCCAGACAATGAATAATTTTCCTACCACCCACAAGATTCTGTGATGCTCCTCTAGAGAGTCAAGGTTAAAAACTTGTCTATAATTACCCAAGGCTCAAATCTAACTCTGTTTTACATATAGACACCAAGTAATCTTTCAGTTTTAACCAGGACTGCAGCAACCATTGTTAAAAAGAAAAAGGACAATTATACTTTGTTTAGCTTGGCCTTTGGCCAAAAGTTTTTCACCATTTCAGAAAATTCCATCTAATGATGGCAACAATGGTGGTGGTACCTGGGTCTTTGACAAAATGTAGCTATGTCAGTCTGCTTTTGTAGCTATTGCATTTACTCTGATTCTGTATGTGGACGAACATTTCTGACCTCTCACAGGTACTAGTCTAAGTTTCCTCAAGCATTTACATATTGAAATACATGGTTTTGTTATAAATCATTTTCCTTTTATTTCTCCTTTATATCACTGATAGAGCATACATTGCTTTTTTGAAATCATATGTGTAGGTAAACCATCTCATGTATGATAATATCGACAAATAACTTCAATACAGTAAAGAGGACGCTAACACTGGTTTTGGAGGAGAAATGGACTAAGAAGCAGGGCTCTGCTCCCTGGGAAGACAAGGACCAAGTCTCACTCTGGTCTGGCTTCTCAGAACTCCTGCTGGAGCTCTGTGGGAGGAGGTGAGCATCTGTGGGATCTAACCGAGAACAGGAAGGTGGCTCCCAACCAGCCCAGTAACTGCTAAAGCTGTGGGTAAGGAAGGTCCCTGTCTCTCGGCGTTCATTCCTGTTTGGACATTGGATGGGCATTTGCTAAGTCTCTGGTTCTTGAACTTGCCCCTTGATCTCACATTTCTGAGCTTTGAATGTTTCTGTACCTGAAAGCTCATTTCCTTCCCCAGCCAATCTCCTCCAGGACATATCCACCTTTATCTTTTAAGATACAGTTGAAGAGGATTTTCCTGATCCTATCCTCTTTCCTCCCTACTCTTCAAAATTGAATCTGAACTCCCATAGTATTTTCCGTGCACCTCTTTCATGGTGTAGTGGATTTTTACTATGTCTTCCAGTTCTTCGTCTGTGGTCTCATTGTCCTACCCAGACAGTGAGTTCTTGGCCATGGGGCCCTGTTCCTGACTCATTTCTACATCCCACACACAGCACCGGACCAGGCACAGAGTACATGCTCCATTGTTGCTGAATGAGTAGGTGAATTACTGAAAAGCAGTCCTGCTTTATGAAGCTAGGAGGAAAGATGTTTCAGTGTAATGGATTCTTCCTGCTAATGGATTCGAATTGGGGCAGGATTTCTTTTGAACAGCTTTGCCTAGTACTTTGCCTCAGGGAGCTTTGTGCGCATCCCAAAGGGGGGAGGGGCAGCTAGAATTGTGTGCAAATGCATAAATTCTTGTGAAGAGAAAGAATGCTAAAGTGCTCAGTGGGGCAGCCTCCTCTCCAACCACCAGCCCTCCTGGTTTTTGAAGATCCACGCACTAAGCAGCATGTTGATCAAATCTCATGTGGTTTCATTGAGGAAGTGTTGCTGGTGCTTGATGTTTCAAAACTGAGACCTCTGAGATGGGTCTCCTTACAGTCTGTGTGTTCTGTCGGTGATGTGTCAGTGGGAATGATGTGTCAGTGGGAATGATGTGGGGCTAGGGAAGGACGACGAGGCTGCCCTACTTTTGGACGCATTTTCCTCTTTCTGGCTAAAAGGATTTCTTGATCTTTTTGGAAATGCTGTGTGTTCACTTTGTTTATTTCACACAGTGAAATAAAAGGTGAGCAAGGAGTGTAGAATACAAAGGACAATAATAAAAAGTTTCATGTAATTTCCTTCCCAAGCATTCTGATGCCCATCACCTCAATGACCTTAAAACAGTCCTTTGAGACCACATTCGTTTCCACTCCATTATTTGAATGAGGAAATATAACAAAATGTGTCTACCTGGGATATTTTCAAGAGCTGGGTTGTAAGTATTAAGGAAGTAGTGTCTGCTTTACTGGGAAGCCAGTTTAGAAAAATCTGAATGGAAGGTGGGTAAATATCCTTGAGAAGCAAAGGACTGGCGTAAAGGGATACTTAGAATCTAGTAAATAAATCACAGGAATAACATAAGAAAAATAGAGTCATCATATACTGATAAAAATATACCTTTTATTGAGCTCTGTTTCCTCCTGAGCATCATGCTAAATACTTTACTACATGATCTGTTTCAATCTTCGAAAGAAAAGAGCCTACAAGATACTTTATTAATGGCCCTATTTTATAGATGAGAAAATGTGGCCCAGAAAGGCAAGTGACTTGATCAAGGCCCTACAAGCTGGTAAGCAGTGTAGAACTTGGATTCAAATCCAGCTTGGTATAGCTCTAAAGCCATGTTCTTGTAGGACATTCTGAAGACAAACGTGCCCAAGAGTCCCTATGTCCTGGAGGGACATCTTTCTTTTTCATAACCAAAAGAAACATGTTTGGAGAACAAATAGAGACTTTTCTCTTTCATGGAAAAAAAAAAAGTCTCCTGCAACCCAAATAAATAAACCCAAGAGACAGCAGGACGAAGGCCGGAGCCGCTGTGAGCTGGCCCTCACCTGCAGAGGAAAGCACAGAGGTTCTCCAGAGATTCTCCTGGGGACCGATGGCCCCATTCCCCCCCCCCCTTTTTTTCTTTTGCTTTGGAAAGACGCTTGGCTATCAGGCTTTGATTTGGAACAGGAGTGCATTCAGAAGCATCCTCTGGCAAGGCTGGGAAGCTGCTCACATCCCCGGAAAATTCAGTGGGAGAAAAAGTTTATGGAAGCGAGTAGGAGTTTATTCAACAGTGTCTGAGGCCTTTCAGAGCCCTGAGCGAGTCTCTGTAAAGGAGCAGTCAAGCATAGGCTGGGAATTATCTCTGTTGGGTGCCTACCTGTGACAGGCGCTCAAGAGCTGCTGAGAGGCTCATTCAGTGCCCCAGGGACAATGGCCAGTGGGGACAAACAATTCAGAGGAGTCTATCATTCTGGTGGTGTTATCTTTAGCACTGAATAAAACCGGAGTTCCCCCTTTCTGCCTCCTAGTCAGCACTATTTTTAGGAGCCAGTGGTACTTTTCAACTCTCTTTCACTATTTTTCAACAGGTTCACAAGGGCACGAAGTGCAGTATATAAAAAGAGGATAATGACTTGACTTGAGTGCAGAAAAAGGCCCAATGAGCAGCGCAGCCAAGCTTGCCGGCACTAGAATAGATGAAAGTTTGGGGAAGAGTCAGGAAGAAATGGCATTGTCTGCACCGAGAAGCTCCCCATTTTACATACAGTACTTCTGAGACACTGAAGGAGACTTTCTGAAGTTCAAAGTTTAGGGAAGAAAGAGGCAACTTTGAACATTTATGAGTGAGAAGTTGAAGTAATGCTAAGCGGCCTCCTGCGCCGAATGGCTCACAGTGTCCCGTGTGGGCCCTTGCCACACGGGCGCCCGTGCCTTGGCTTTCTCGGTGGGTCTGCCTTGGGGGCCTGTGGTCTGTGCAGGACCCTGTGCTTGGGCGGGCCCTGACAGAGCCATTTTGAAATTCTTAAGAATTAGTCTTCATTTTTTATTGGCCAAGGGATCCCGCATTCTCATTTTGTACTGAGTCCAGCAAATCGTGCAGCTGGTCCCGGATTCGAGATACAAGGAGCTGCCACATGACACAGTCCCAGACACCAGGCTTTTGCTGTGTCAGAATTCTATGGGGAATTAAAAACATAATTTATATTATATTGTAAAACCCCTAAATTGTATAGTCAGTCTTTTTATTTATTTCCTGCTTGTGTTTTCATTTCATATATTGTTCTTCTTATTGGAAGAGAATTCGTGCTAATTTTTTTTAATGCATGCTACTTTAAAATTTCCCTAAAAAGGTAGAAGTCTTTATTCAAACCTGTGTCTGTGTTCTCGTATTAATTCTGTACTCCGTATTCCACACGGGATGCCCATTCAAGATTCCCTCATGGGCCCACGCCAGAGGCTCACGAGGAAATGAGGTCCTTACTGATGTCTAGGGGGACTTGGATTCATCTTGGGGAGAGTTTTTCTTCGTCTGCTGGGTGCAGAGAGGGACAAAGAAAAGTCAACCCTCTTGTCCCTCAGAGAACAAAGACTGTACATAATGCCTGTTGTAGTCATAGCCCCAAAATTGGTGATGGCCCGAAGCAAAACAGCATTTGCAGAAGTAGAAGAGAAATCAAAGTTAACAGATTTGGACAGTGCCCTGTTCAAAATAAAAATGAGGTATTAATGACATTTGACCTCCCTGACTTTGGACCTCAGGGTTGAAGAGAGATAGTGTGACAAGCTAGATACGTAAATTTCCCACCCTTTAAAATGTTTCTAATTGTAAGAGGAAATTATTACTAACAGCAACCAACAGTCATGACAACCAACACAGGAGACACCTGGGATAACGACCATGCTGTGGCTTCCGACCTTGATTCCTGCATTCCTTACCCGCATTGACGCTTGGTTGCTCCATCTCAGAAAGATGGAGGTAACAGGTCCTACACCCCAAGGTTTTGGGGAGCCTCAGACTTGGCTAATGTGTACCTTCAACCTCTTGAAAGCGGATAGCCTTGTCATAAATGGTTAAAGGCGATCCTCGGCGTCGCAGATTCCATTATAGTCCTTCCCACCTCTGTCCCCTCCCACCACCTCTTCCTACTTCTGCGTCTCGTTCTTACAGTGCGTGGGGGGCGTATCTGGGCCCCACGTCTGGAATTCTGTCTAGGGAGGGTTCTGGAGGCTCCACTCGCAACCCCAGCACCTTGGCATCTTTGTGGGGTGATCGTCCAGTGGTCATCCTTCCCTCACCACCGGAGTGTTACCTCACAGATGGAGGACCCAGTCTGTGGGAAAGAAGAGACCATGACTTATCGGAACATATGGTTTCTTAATTCAAGTTAAAATGTCTGAACCCTGTTGCATCTGGTGCCATTTTAGTTTGTTAAAAATACCACACAAGGCTGTGACTAAAGGGGAAGAAATGGAGAAAAATACAGTTATTACACACTCAAGAGCCAGGTTTTGCGGCTCATTACCCAGTGGCCTCCGTGACTAATTAGGTTTTGTCACTGTTGCTGGGTCATTATGCCTTAATTTTTTTGCATAGTTATTCAGCCGTCACTTAGGGAAAAATGAAGGAGAGAAATACCCTTCTCCGTCTCTCCTCCTCTGAATCACTCAGGCTAAAAAACTCTTCGGACAGAGAGTACCCGAAACTGATGAAATGATCATTTTACCACAAAGGGACAAAGAAGTGTTAGTGGATTAAAGAGGCGCTTCTTTATCTGATGGCAAAGACCTCATTGAGGAGCGGAGGGCACAATTCAGTGGGGAAGATCATTAACTTTGAAGTCAGTCATCCAAAGATAATGTTTGTCCCTTTGCTTCCTTTGTTGCCCAACTGGCCTTAGCAACCTCTATTTTTTAACTCATCCTTGAAAAACGGGGGGAAAATGCATAATAAAATAAAGGCCTTAGGTCTTCTACAGGCCGGAGGCCTAGGTTAATTTCTGCTGGCAGCGGGGGAAATTGAAGACACCGTGGTATTAGCACAGTGGGGCTTGTGTTGGGTCTGGGACGGTAAAAGGACCCATGGTGAGAGGGGAGACATTGGTGTCAATCATGGGGTGGGGCACCACAATGGCTGGTAATTGGCGTGGGTCCACCTTCTACTCCGTCCTGCTGCGCCTGCAGCCCCCAGCCCGCTCTTGAGCGCCATCGCTAACAAGTAAACAATTTATCAGGGTTAGGTCTCCTGCGGGTTGGCCCATCACACGCTTCATTCAGCCCCGGTACCCCCCAACCCCCGTGCCAGCCCCGCCACACACACAAAAATTTACGTACACCGTGCAATTTGGGGCAGACGCACCATGTAGCAACAAATTTACAACAGGCCTACCATGAAAATGGCTGTGTCAATATAGCAGCAAACTGGGGTAGCCGAGCAGCTGTGTCAGGCCGGAACTGGTGGCCCCCAGAGGATGTCAGGGGGACAGGGTCGCAGGCATTGGATCATATCAGAGCCAATTATGACCCCTGCGTTTTTGACACAGTCACTCACACAGATGTTCGCTGGAGTCAATCAATGTCTTATAAATAGCCTAGCCACTTTAATGTCGTTCTCTGGATTTGTTTATTCTGGGCTTCGTTTTTTGAATGGGTTGTGGTTCCTCAGGAGCCAGAGTGTGGGGCCCGTGGCCTGAGATGAGGATTTCGATGGAGTTGGTTGTGGTATAGAAAATAGGGCACAAGACTGTTGGGAAACCTCAGCTCCGCCTCTTCCACCAGCGGTGTGACCTTGCTCAGGTTACCAGTTCCTCAGGCCTGAAGGGCATGTTTGCAGACTGAATGAGATTTGGGGAGGTGATACATGCGCAATGACAAATAATTCTGTGTAGTGAGGGAAGGAGCGTTTCCTGAGCATGTCCTACAGGGCATGCTTTATCTCATTTAATCCCCAGCAACTCTAGGAAGGAAATGTTGTCATCCACCTTTTACAAGTCAGGTTAAGTGCAGCTTCAAAAAAAAGGAAAGGGGCAGATGATAGGTACCAGAAACACAGTTTGGAACCAAGTATGTCTGCCTAAGATTGATTCTGTTTCTAGGCTGTTTTGTTAGGGACCAGGAACACCTAAGGAATTTTAAATACACGTCATACTCAGATTGATAAAACAGTGCTGCCTCCTGCGAACTGTTCCTTTGGAAGGTTGGGATGCAGGGAAAGTTCCTTTAATATGGGTGGAGCTTGTCAACAAGGCTTTTTTGTTTGTTCATCAATTTCGAACATTCTGTCCTTGACTTTCACTGTAAAATGTTTACCCAATCCACATCACCCTCAATGATTAGAGACAGCATTGTTTTATGTGCCACCAAGAAAGAAAAGTCCTGTCATTTATAACTTTAGGGCGCTATTAACGATAGGACTTATCCCCGTTTGAGAGAGATTAAAATGGAGAAAACTGCATTTTAGAATCATATATGTACTTCGATGTCAGCATCACAGGGCTAATGAATTTTTCCAAATTCTTCTTTGGAGAAAGCAATGACTCAATTTACTGTTTCTCATCTCTCAGATGCTGGGGGTCTGGGTCGGGGCACAGCAGATATAGCAAAATAATAAATGAGTGAAGGAAGTGTCTGGTACTCTAACCTACTCCTGCAGGAATGCAGAAACCACACTTTGGGGAGGAGTATTTTCTGTCCCATCCTGTTTTATACTTTCACCCAAAGATGAAGGAGTTTGAGTCAGAGCGCCTCCCTCTTAGCATTTCCAGTTGGGAGTTTGGCCGATGCCAGTTCCCTGGGGTCTTTGTGTGGTGTGCTTTGCTGAGCTCCCTGTGGAGGAAGGGAGAGGGACAATCTCCCCAGCCAGGAGTCTCTGTACCATTGTCTTCCCTTGCAGCTGAGACAAAGGAGCAATTTTATGCTAATCAGCGTACACAAAATGAGCGTTTTTTACAAATTTTACTTCTTTCACTTGGAAACCCGATAAATGAGAGGCGCTTGTGTTGGCCTCACTCCTCAGCGGAAGAGGCTCGCAGCTGGTGGGGCCTTGGTCGGGAATGCCTGCGGGCTGGGGAGAGCTTGATGGAAGGCATTTGACCTTGCGAGCTCTGTAGTCCGTCCTTCAACTTGGGGCCCTGTGCACTTGTGGGCAGTGTTGCAGCAGCAGGCTTTGTGGAGATGAAACTATATACTCACCTATTTGAAGAGAGGATGGTCCATACTGGGGGTCGAGGGGTATAGTCTCCAGTGTCAAGGAGAAAGAAAAGTAGAAAAGAGCCTGCGTTAACGAGCTCTATATTAGGCAATGATATAGGGAAGCCTTCCAGAACAACGCAAGCCCTTTGAAAAAGCAAAACATACAAGCTGTGGTGAGCGCTTGCCACCCTTCACAAAGTGTCCCCAGTCAACCTCCTGGGTCTCTTCAAGCTCCCCTAGCTCCTGAGCTCCTGCCCAGCAGGCTATGAGCTCACTGGATTCCATGCCTTTGACCTTGCCCATGCGGCTTCTGTCACAGGTTGTGGGTTCGTTCATCTGCCTTATCTACTTCCTTTCCACCTGTCAGAATCTTCTGCATTGTCTTCAAGTTCTGATTCAAATGCTTCCTCCCCTTCCCTGCAGCCTGCCCTGAATGTGGTCTTTCCCTCCTGTTAAAAGATAAACTGAGGCATATTAAAACTTTTGAGAGTTTATTTGAACAAAAATCCATTTGAATTGGGCATTGCTAAACTTGAAGTGGTTAGGAGTTCTCTGCCAACAGGAGCTAGGGGAAAGGCTTCATAAAGAAGAAGCAGATGTCAAGCAAGGGAATTATTTGATTGGTTGTAGCTTAAAGCTGAGATGGCTGTTTCTGATTGGTTTACATTTTTTAACCTTGAGGCATTTACCGGCTTAGATTTTGGTTTATGTAGCCTGGCACGGCATTAGAGCTGCCTCAGTCTAATGGCCCGCTTATTTAATTCACTTAACATTCAACCCCAGTGGCACTTCCTTAGAGTTCTCATGTGCCTGGTGTGATAGTCACTTTGTGTCATTTTGTGGATATAGCTCAGGACTTCCCGATTCTGAGAGCAGGTTCCATGGTCTGCAAAGGACTGTCTGGGAAAAAGACCTTCCAGTAGGCAAGGCAGGTCACTAAGAGGAGAGACCCAGATACAGACCCTTACAAGTGCAGTTCACCAGGCTGGACACAGAGCAATTTTTGCAGCCTTCTTAAAATGAAAAAGGGCATCTTTCATGTTGAAAAGAGAAAAGCAAAAATTTTTTAAAAATTGCCATAGTTCTACCACCAAGAGATGTCAAAAATTAGCATACTGGACTTTTTCCCTTAGCTTTGTTTCCCCATATGATTATGTTTTTTTTTAAAGATTTTGTTTTTTAAATATATTTTTAGAGAGAGGGGAAGGGAGGGAGACAGAGAGGGAGAGAAACAGCAATATATGGTTGCCCCTCACATGGCCCTCACTGGGGACCTGGCCTGCAACCTAGTCATGTGCCCTGACTGGGAATCGAACCGGGACCCTTTGGTTCCCAGCCTGCTCTCAATCCACTGAGCTACACCAGCCAGGGCTTGATTATGTTTTTTTTCTCTGAACAATATAATGTAAACTGCTTTCCATTTATTGAATTTCATTTTTTTAATAGAACACCAGTGTTAAACTGTCAATTCTTTTTTTTTTTAAGGTTTTATTTACTTATTTTTAGACAGAAGGGAAGAGAGGGAGAGAAACATCAATGTGTGGTTGCCTCTCATGTGGCCCCCACTGGGGACCTGGCCTGCAACCCAGGCATGTGCCCTGACTGGGAATCGAACTGGCGACCCTTTGGTTCGCAGCCCGCGCTCAATGCACTGAGCTACACTAGCCAGGACTAAATTTCATTTTTTAATCATGGAAAATTTTAAACATATGCAAAAGTGGAGAGAATGATATAATGAACTCCAATAGTACAATAGAGTATAATTGGTGAATGCAATAATGAATTAACATGTTCCTCTGTCTTCTGAATTTCCTTTAAATTGGCATTATATCTCAAGTGTGGTCTTGAGCTGGCAATATCAACACCTGGGAACTTGATGTAAATACAAATTTGGGGGCCCCACCCAGACCTACCAAATCAGAAACTTTGGTTGAGGGTCCGTCCCAGCAATCTGTGTTTTACCAAGCCCCTCGGTGATTTGAATGTGCCCCAGAGTTGAGAGGTCACTGAACTAGAGATTTGAACAGGCTCGGGATCGATTTTCTGGCATGACTGCTTCCTTGGAGGTGCAGTGTACTTACATCAGCAGGCGTACAGTCTGCCTGGCTCCATTTTTGTGATGTTTGCTACCATCAATGATCACTAGATCAAGGTCATCCTCGGTGCTATTAACATGTTGAGCAAGATAATTCTTTGTTGTGAGGGACTGTCTTATACATTTTCAGATGTTTAACAGCATCCCCGCCTCCTCTCGAAAGATGCTGTAACACCCCTTCCCAGTCACGACGACCAAAATTGTCTCCAGACACTGCCAGATGTCCTCTGACCAACAGAATTCCTTCAGCTGAAATCACTGCTCTAAACTCATTATGTCCTTAGGGTTTGCAAAGTGTTAATATTCTAAATATATCTTCATTCAGTCTTCACTTACTGACTGATGTGCTTTTACAAAGAGATTTCACCTAAGCAACCGATGGCTTAAGGCAGATACAGTCAGTCCTGTAAGAAAGGCAGGATCAATGCTTAATTCTTTTTCTTTATTTACCAGTTTTTGAAATAATGGGTTGTTTCCCTAGGATATTCCAAAGACTGAAAATGAAGTTTTGTTTTGGAGTATTTTATCACTTTGCTTTGTGGATTTGATCGCATTTAAATTGTTCAACTGATTGCCTAATTTAAACGGCTACAGAAAAATGTAAGAATGTATTTTAAATCAAGGCAAGTGATGTTTACAAATCATATCAGCAATAGTAATATCAGGAAGACTGGTCCCATATGACACATTGTGACACATTCTGTCATTTACTCATTTATTCTTTCAGCAAACACATATTGAACGCCCTCTCCCTGCCAAGTCCTTTGTTAAGTGCTTGGAATACACTGTTGAAGAAGAGGTTATCTTGTCTCATAGAGAGAGGGAACAGATAATTTCTTATGTGAATTGGGACACTTTTAAAAGTGAAAGGGAATGCTATTAATGATTACATTGAGTCCATAGGCATAAACTGGGACTGTCTTAGGCAAACTGATAGAGACGGTACTATCCTAGTGGGACCTCACACACTGGGCCATATTTCAAGAGCAGGACTCTAACCCTGACTTTGGTATGACTATTGAGGAGAATACTCATCCCAGCAGCCAAGTTACCAAGCCCCAGGAAGAAGACAGTAGCCAAGTTATCAAACCTGGACAGCCCAAGGTCAGGAAGAGAGATGAAGCTTTAATCCCAAACTTTAGCCTAAGGTTCCCTGAATTCCTTTGATTCAGAATTTGAAGGTAAAAAAAAAAAATGTTCAAGCTTAATGCAAATTTTGATGCCAATCGTTGCTCTGCTGTCTCGGGCATTTTGAATGCGATGGCCACACAGTACATGTGCTCACTCAATGATGTCTACCGACCCCAGTGACTAGTACAGTGAAGTCCTCATTTTTCACGCATGTGCATTCCAGTCCACTCTCCTTGGCTGCCAGGTTATGTTGATGTTGTGCAAACCGTGCTCATTTTATTAACAGTAGCTGGACTTTACCCAGACAGATCTCATGTTATTTCTGAGACAGCATTAAGTTGACCACGCCCGAATAGCATATATTTCACAGCCTGTGAACTGCCCACACCTGGAATTACAGTTTAAGCTACCTGGCTCATGCACACTATCACGTGATTAAAACGCCGCGAACGCTGTAGCCCCCCCATACTGCTGACTGCGAAACAGCTGCCAGCAGGACGAGTGCCAGAATCATGGAAGCAGGTTTGTATAGTCTTTCATTTCCTTCTCAGAACCTCGCTGTCCTCCTCTAAAATGGGGGTGACTATACCAGCCCCAGATAACAAATGCAAGATTGTTGTGAGTTCAAGTGAAATGTAAATTGCCATCCTCTCTTTATGTCTCTGTCCCCTGACCTGTCACATCCAAGAACCTGTCTCCCAGGTTCTTGGAAACACCTATCCAAGTGAATTTAATAACTGAGGCCCTATAAACCCTGAAAGTGAGAGAATAGGTTTAATTTCCAATTTAGGCTCTCTATAATACCAGAATGTGGTAAAAAAATTAAATTAATCGGAGTTTTTATTTTACCAATACAAGACTTAATATCCATATATTTCAAAACATCCTGTAGTGTTCCTGACTTTTTTTTTTTTTTTTTTCAGAATTCTTCTGAATATTGAATAGGCCTGTTTTGAGCTTTGGTTTGGAAATTAAGCCCTACTAGTTAACATTTGCCTAATCCCCTCTGTGGATCCAGGGTTGTGCTCTCAAAAAAAAAAAAAAGTGTAAAACAGCTAATTATTAGGGCTTTGATATGAGATTCTAGACATCCCGAGTTTTCCCCCTATTTCAGAGTCTTTGGTGATCAGAACAAAGACTCTGAGGAGATTAACGTGTAATGTTTCAATACTGCGTTTTATCCTTTGTTGTGCAAACGGGAAGATGTTGACTCTTTTTCCAAGGATGGAAATCTCTTTCCTTTTCACACGAACACACACAACCAAGGCTGCCACTTTTCGCATGAATGTTATCAACTTTACGTGGACACTCTTCCTTTTGCCGTTTAAAAAAAATGGTGATTTCCTTTTGAAATCAATATTTCCTTTTTAGCAGTTTGCTGCTGCCTGCTCTGTGAATCTATTTCCTAATCTGTCAAAACAGACAAAATGTTTCCCCACTTCATTGACCCATGGACATTATAATCACAATTTAAGTGTCTGAAGTGAACCAGCTTTGCAGAGGGCAGTGGAATGCACTCAAGCCATTGCCTATAGTGGATATTGTGAAGTTTGCATTCATGAATTTGTATTTTTATGTATTTATTCAATAAACATGCATTGAATGGCTTCTATCTCCCAGATAGAAAAGTAAATAAAATTATAGTCAGTGCCCTCTAGAGAGTGTCCAGTATGCTGGATATAAATTTTCCTCTTGCTTCTCCCATTTTTCACATCTCCTTTTCTCTTTATTTGCATTCCATCAATGTCTCCTCAAAAGTGACATAAACCCTAACTGTGTTGGCTGTACTCAAGATTGAAATAGCAAGGATTGGCTAAAGCTGCCTGAGCAACAACTTACTATGAGGGAAAAGTTTAGCAAACATTGGGGAATGATTCTACATTCATTTCCCTGTTAGGAAGGTTATTTCTCAACAACTCAAAAAGTGAAACATTTAAACTATTTCAATGCTTCAAAGTTTTATGAAACAAGTACAGTATAAATTTATACATGTTTTTCACTTTAATTCAGTTCGTATTTATTGGATGCCCGTTAGCTCTCTCATGATTTCAATTGAATTGTCCCCCTGTCATCTTCTTCACAAAGGCAGTGGACATCAGACGTTGAGTGGGATGTATAATTCATGATAAAACGCCTGCATGTCCTCCCTACACAATACTAATTGTGGATATATGGAAGGCACTGTGCGTATTTGATTTTATATTAGCTATGTATCTGAACTGTTAATCCCATTTTTTACTTTCGATCAGCATAAAGAAAATAAAACAAAAGTACAGCAACAAAAATAAAGGAAGAGAGATTTTGTGATTTAAAAATTGCAAATGTGCCCTGGAAGCCATTCTGCCCTGAGAACTGCAAATACGACACTGATGATAATTCATTCATTATCTGGTTTGGAGTGCTGCTAAGTCACCTGCCTCTGGGCCTCGGTTGCCTATGACACAGATCTCTAAAATCTTGGAGAGCTGATGTAGTAGAGCTGATGTAAAATCTTGGAGAGCTAAAATCTATGGGGAGCTGATGTAGTTCTATTTCTGTTCCGTCATCAAGTTCAAATGAAGAACTGCTCTATTGCAGAATTGCCATTTGTACAGGACATATCTGTGGCTATTCATCTCTACTACAGAGTCTGATGCAGGATTAGTTCATTTCTTCCCCTGGTGGCAATGACCGTATGAAAGAACACGAGGCCTGGAGTCAGGGTTCCCTCATCTTCTAACACACAGGGCAAACACAGGGCCCGCGGGCCAAATCTGGCCCACCACCTTGTTTTATCCGGCCTGGCACCTTGTGTCTACCCAGCGGCAGTGCCGAGCTCCTTGCCCCTAGTTGAGGAGTAGTTACATTTATACAGTTCTGAAATTACATTTGGCCCTTTGAAGGCCACTGCGAGGCTGATGTGGCCCCCGGTGAAAACGAGTTTGACACCCCTGGTGACATCTGCAGGATTTCTCCACAGGTTCTCAGCTTCCTCATCTACAAGTGGTAATAATATGTGGAACTTGGCTTTTGTAAGGATCAAGTGAGATGATGTATGCTATTCAAGGCATAAGGAGTACTCCAAATATTAATTGCACCTATCACCTTATTTCTAATTATTGACCATTCATTAAGCGCTCCAGGGCTGGTTGCCACATTGTATTGCCTCTGGTACTTAGAGCGAATTGATGTTGTATCGCAGAATCAAAGCTTATGTTCTTGTTTTTAAACGACCTCTTACTGCCTCGCTGCAAATGCCTAGACTGTCTGGATTCCCTAAGCTTTCTTGAAGTTCTTTCCATGACTAAGAATTGCAGTCCCTCTTGCAATCATATCCAAGGAACATCTGCTCAGAAAAGCCAGTCAATCTTGTGGAAAAGTTCAAAGAATGCAGACCATTAGTAGTGTCAGCTTTACAACCAGGAGGTAATGGCGTTAAAGGGAATGGTGATAATATCCAACAATAGTAACCTCATTAACCAGTGATTTATCATGATGAAAAGACCTGTTTAACCTTTAGTCTCCACAGTCTTTCTCTTTTTAACAAAAAGGACTATTATTTCAAGTTGTCAGGAGATAATTTGTGAGTTGTTCAAGGACAGCTTCAATTACTCTTAAGACAATTATATAGAAACTGTACTCCTGGCAAGGTGCCTGTACAAGTTTGCTTTCTTCAGTCATTTTTCTGGGAGCAGTCGAAAAGCACGAGTTTGGTGGCTTTTGCCACAAGAATCCATTGCAATTGCACCTTCTTATGGCCCCGCCGTGGCTGTCTGATTACAAATTGGGCTTTCTCTGAGATCTGTGTAAGGGAGACTTGATTGAAAAGGGTTTATTGGCATTTAAGGAGCTCCTCTGTCATTCCATTAACATTTATGGAGGGGCTGTTGTGAGATCCACCAAAGTGGGCATTGTGGGGGGATACAGCAATGGATGTGGCTGGGCTCCGCCTTCTAGGAGGTCATAGATTTCTGTGGGGATGGTCTCATTGCTCATTTGCAGAGCCTGTCCAGTGGTTCGTGGAATGACTGTGTCGCTGTAGGTCTCCTGCTGGTTGGGTCTGGCAGTGGCTGAGGGACTGCCTCTCTCATGTGGAGGAAACGGATCAGAACAACAGAGAGATAGGGACAAAGAGACAGAGAAACGTATCGTTTGGTACCCAGAAGGGGTTTTGGCTCGTGCAGTTGCTTGGAATTATTAACTCCGCTGGGTGAATTTTGTCCCTGTGACCCACACTGAGAAAGGAGAAAAACGATGACATCTGTGCCACTCTAGACTGGGGCCTCTTTAGAGCAAAACTGTCAGTTGTGACAAATTGAGCCCAATTGTATGGAGGCTTTTGTGAGGTGGACAAATGTCCATCAGGGTCTCAGATGACCACCAAACTCCGTTCACTTGCATCTTCTCTCTAATTTACACCCTTGGGTCCCTGAGGTGACAAACCCCAATATTTGGTTGCCTGACCACAGTAAAAAACACCAACTGGAGCACTTTTCACTGAAGATGTTTAGAGAAAGCCCAGCTTCCAAATATGATGGCAGGCATTTCAACTGCTCACTCACATTGCTCTATTACTGATTCAGGGGCAAGAGATGTTGGAAATGTGGTCATCCTCGATGACACTTGTCTTCCAGGGCAACCCTGAACCCCAGCGTGCGGTTATTGGTTAAAATTGTTGATGCCATCTTTATGAAAACATGTTGCTTTTTATTTGGGGTATGCCAATATTTTGTCTTGTACACTTGTATTTTAAATTTTTGTTATTAAAGACAAAAATTTGTCTTGTATTTTAAATTTTTTGTCTTGTATTTGTCTTGTATTTTAAATTTTTGTTATTAAAGACAAATTTCACATTTTTATACTAGTATTTTCTTGGGGAGTGTTATTACCCACTACCTGGCTTTGGTTGCTTGTAAATTTTTTATTTTTGTTCTAAAAAAATTTTTTTTGAAACGTAAGAAGTCATTTCTGATTTCGTTAGGAGGGAAAGAATAAATAACACCCAATTTTATCGTGATAAATATTTCTACCTGAGCCCTGGCTGGTGTAGCTCAGTGGATTGAGTGCGGGCTGCGAACCAAAGGGTCACCGGTTCGATTTCCAGTCAGGGCACGTGCCTGGGGTGCAGACCAGGTCCCCTTTTGGGGCCACGTAAGAGGCAACCACATATTGATGTTTCTCTCCCTCTCTTTCTCCCTCCCTTCCCTTCTGTCTAAAAATAAATAAATAAAATCTTTAAAAAATATGTATTTCTACCTGATTATATCACTACATGGATTTCATTAAAATATATAAATTCAGGCTCTTGAAAGACATCAAGATCTAAGTAATTAAACAAAATAATAGAGAAAGGAGAGGAAGGATCTAATAGAATCTTTTCTTAAACTGCCATTATTAATCAGTTTACTTTTGAATGCTGTATACCTGCTAAGTTTCATAGAAGTTCTGAGGCAGTTTAAATAAAGTTGCAAGACACAAAATGAGAGGTTAAGAAATCATACAGAGGAAGGGTTAAGTCATTATGAGCCAGAGAGTTATTTGGCTTAAACCAAAAAGAAATAGAATAAGTTACGTAACTCCCATTTTATAATGAATGGAACTATGGAGGTTTATCAGGAAAGTCAGACCTTTTCCGGGGCTGTGGGGAATTCTGGAAAGAAGCTCTTTATAGATGGTTGAGTTTTAAACTATTAGTTTCGAAATGAAATCATGTAGATCATTATCTCTTTGGGTCCTGGCCTTCACATTTGAGCAGAGAAAAAGTCTGGAAATTAGGAATGCTATGCAAGTCCTGCACCCACTACTTGAAAATATCAACAAACCAGAGGAAATTAATGCTACGTCTATTATCTTGACAAAAAAAAAAACCAAACCCACAAAACTCTATAAATAAGTATATAAGTGAATACAGAAAAATTTTAAGTAAAAAATCTGTGAGAAAAGGGTGAAAACAGCATATCAAAACCAAGGTTATTTCAGTATCTCATCACCGGTGACCGTCGTGCAGACAATTGGGAAGGGGCCCTTGGGAGCGGATGATGTATCCTTTTTGTATGACAGTTCCAAATGGGCAGTGGAAACCTCAAATCCTTTTGAGGAATAAAAACTTTGAGGAAATTGGTGTTTGGGTCAAATTAATGCTTCATTCACTGACAGTAAGGGAGAAAAGCTATTTACTTTGACTATTGTTCATGTATAAACTCTTTCTAACATTTCCATCACCACTTTGTTACCTAAGGAAGAAAACACAGTTGAACCTTGCCTGATAATTCTGGATCTTACTGGCTTTGGAATGATCATTTTGAAGAGCAGTTCTTATTATAAGATAAGCTGTAAATCCTCTGGGGACAGGCCCTCCTGTGCTCATCTTCCCTACGGCAGAGCTGAGGAGGGGCTGCAGAGAGGGTGGGTATCCGTAACCACTGAGGAGTTGAAGGGATTGTGGAAAAGGACCAGGATCAGGAGACTTCTCTGCATTGACCTCGGCAACCAACCAACCATCCTCAGCATTGTTAGTTTGTTTTAAATAAACTCCTGGAAGAAGAATCTTAGAATTTGAAACCTGGAAGGACCTTCATGTTGAGGTTTGATGTGGCCAATCATATCCTTTCTCCTCCAATTTCAGAAAGATTTGCGAATTGGTCCCAGATTGCTGGTAGAGCTTGATTGGAAAAATGATTTTATGGTAGAGACCAAGTGGAATTTCTACAATTGTCATCTGCTTATAAAGAGACAATTGGGTCTGCAAGATGAACAGTGGCCCATACCAATTAAAAAAAATTTTTTTTAAAGTATTTTTTTTTAAAGATTTTATTTATTTATTTTTAGAGAGAGGAGAAGAGAGGGAGAAACAGCAATGTATGATTGCCTCTCATATGGCCCTCACCGGGGACCTGGCCTGCAACCCAGGCATGTGCCCTGACCGGGAATTGAACCAGGACCGTCTGGTTCCCAGCCCGTGCTCAATCCACTGAGCTACACCAGCCAGGGCCCAATTTAAAAATGTTTTAAATTTGCAAGTTTAGGTTGCATTTGATTACTAGTGAAGTTGAATCTTTTCTTATGTGTATTTTCTCTTTCTATGAATTATATTATGACTTCCTCATTATATCCTTGGATTATATTTTTAACTAAATGCTCATCTCATTAATTTGCAAGAAGTTTTTTTCTTTTTCTTTTGGTGATCTACCATATTTCAAATGTGTTTTCTCTTATCGTTTCCTTCTTTTAATGATGTTTATAATTTTTTTCTCATTGAAGTTTAACTTTATGTATTTTAATCTGTCAACCTTTCTTTGTAGATCTGCATAAAAAGTCAACCTCATAAAGTCCCTTTCCACTCTATGATTATTTGATTACTTACCTTTTGCATTTAAATAACTAAAGCATTTGGAATTTATTTGTATATATCATAAGGATTAAAGATATAACTTTTTCCCCAAATGATGAGCCAGTTGTCCCAGCTTCAGTTATTAATAATGGACCTGAGACATTTTCCTCACTATTTTGAAAAGTCATCTTTGTCAAATATTAAATTCATTATATACTTAAATATGTTTCTGACCTTCTAATTCAGAAAAATGTTGTTTTTTTCTGAAAGTGAAAGTACAAAGCACTACACTGTTTTATTTACTGTAGTTTTATAATATGTTCTGACATCTAATATCTAGTATAACACAAAGTGTCCTTTACACTGATCAAATACAATACTTTTCCAAAGTGTTCTAGACTGTTCTCAGATCTTAATGTTCTGGATGTACTTAAAATTGTATTTGATTTTTAAAATACATAACTGGAATTTTTTTTTAATTTAGAATTTTTATTGACATGTCATTACACTTCTAGATTAATCTGAGAAGAATTTAAAGCTTTATAATAATCAGTCTATCACTGAAGGACATGCTAGGTAGGTCTCACCATTTATTCAAGTATTTGTTTTAGTTCTTCGGTAAAGTTTTATGGCTATTTTCTTTAGGTTCTGCAAGTTTTGGTTTATCAAAGGTATTATATTGTTATTTTTGTCATTATTACAGGCACCTATTTTTCCATTATATCTTCCAACTGGTTGCTAATTTTTTGCAGCATTCTCATCATAGATTATTAGTTTAAAAAGACAAATATTCTGGCACTGGCTGGTGTGGCTCAGTGGATTGAGCACTGGCCTTCAAACCAAAGGGTCAGCAGTTCGATTCTCAGTCAGGGCACATGCCTGGGTTGTGGGCCAGGTTCCCTGGTGTGGGGCACGCCAAAGGCAACCACACATTGATGTTTCTCTCCCTCTCTTTCTCCCTCCCTTCCCTCTGTCTAAAAATAAATAAATAAAGTATTAAAAAAATTCTAATTGGTCCCAATAGTATTTTTAAAATACTTTATTTATTTACTTTAAGAGAGAGGGAAAAGGAGGGAGAAAGAGAAGGAAAGAAACCTCAACCAATGTGTACATCAATTGGTTGCCTCCCACACACCCCCACACAACCTGGCCCGCAACCTACACATGTGCCCTGAATGGGAATTGAACTGGAGACCCTTTGGTTCACAGGCCAGTGTTCAATCCACTGAGCTACACCAGCCAGGAGAGTCTCAAGGTATTTTTTTATTGTGGTAAAAACATATGACATAAAATGTACCATCTTAAGCCATTTTTAAGTGTACAGTACAGAAGTGTTGACTAGATCCACATTGTTGTGCAACAGGTCTCTAGAACTTCTTCATCGTGCAAAACTGAAGCTCTGCACAATGAACAACTTCCCATCCCCTCCTCCCTCGAGGCCCTGGTAACCACGGTCCACTTTCTCTTGCTGTGAGTTTGACTACTTTAGAGATCTCACATGAGAATGAGGCAGTATTTATCTTTTCGGAACTGGCTTATTTCACTTAGTATAAAGCTCTAGAAGTTTCATCCTTGTGGTAGCATATGATAGGGTTTCTTTGCATTTATTTTCTTGGGTTTTCCAACTGGACAATTACATAATCATTAATAATTATAATTTTATCTCTACTTTTATGACTTTATATTGGACTCTTTCTGGCATTTCAGCTGATAATTTCAAATAATTCTTCATAATGTTCTATTTTTGTTGCATAATAGTTACATTATTACTTTTTGTTTATTGAGTTTTTTTTTCAAAATTAGGAATACATGTAAATAGATTGATTATCTTGAAACATAATTGAAATTTTGGAATAAACCCTATTTGGCTAAGGTGCATTATTCTTTTAAAATATTACTTAGTTCTGGCCAGTGTGGCTCAGTTGGTTGGGCATCATCCTGCAAACCTGAAGGTTGCCGGTTCAATCCCCAGTTAGGGCACATGCATGTGTTGCGGTTTGGTCCCCAGGCAGGGCATGTGCAAGATGAAATTGAGGTTTCTCTCACATCAGTGTTTCTCACACTCCCTTTCTCCCTCCTTTCCCCTCTCTCTAGAATCAATAAAAGAAATTAAAAAAATCGCCCTGGCTAGTGTAGCTCAGTGGATTGAGCGCGGGCTGGGAACCAGAGGGTCCCGGTTCGATTCCCCGTCGGGGCACATGCCTGGGTTGCGGGCTGGGTCCCCAGTAAGGGCCATGTGAGAGGCAACCATACATTGCTGTTTCTCTCTCTCTGTCTCCCTCCCTTCCCCTCTCTCTAAAATAAATAAATAAAATCTTAAAAAAAAAAAAGAAATTAAAAAATAAAATAAAATGTTGCTCAAATAGGTTTGCTAATATTTTGTGTGATATATCTATATCTCTAATCACAATTCTGGAGTTTTCCTTAGTTGCTATCTTTGTGAAGTTGACCTATCAGTTTTGGGCTATTTTCATGTCATATTGGGAAACTTCATGTTTTTCTGTTCTCTGTAACAGTATAAATGCATAAGCATACTTGTTCCTTAAGAGGTGGACTGAACTTACTTGTACATTGGTTTTGTTTCAAAGCTTTTATGGGAGGCATTCGCCATAACACTTTTAAAAAATCAGATTTGTTGGGATACAATTTATATAGAATAAAATTCACCTGTTTTAGATGTGCAGTTCAGTGAGTTTTACTATATATGTAGTCATGTAATCAATAACCAATCAAGATATAGAAGATTCCAGTTATCCCCCAAATCTTACCTCATTCTAGCCCCTGGCAACCCTGACCCTGTTCCTGTAGTTTTTCCTTTTTAAAAATTTCATATAATCTTAACTTTAGTTTTCAATAGATGGTTACAGATGGCCTTTATAAAGTAGAGGACATGCCCTTCTATTCCTATCTTGCTGAACATGTGGTCACGAATAGATGCTGGATTTTGTGAAAGGTTTTTTTTTGCATCCATTAATATGACCATAGGGTGTTTTGTTTGTAGTTCATTGACCTGATTGACGAGACCGATTAACTCTCAAATGTTGAATCGACCTTGCTTTTGGGGGGATAAACTCTACTTGCTCATGATGTATAATTTTTATACACTGATGGGTTCTAATAGAGTTTTGTTAGAATTTTTGTGTCATGAGGGACAGTCGTTTGTGGTTTCCTTTTCCTGTGAGATCTGCCTCTGGGTTTGCTATCTGGGTAATGCTGACCTCATAAAATGACTCGGGTAGTGTTTTCTCCTCTTCTGTCTTATACCAAAGTTTGTATAAAGTTGGAATACTCCTTTCTTAAATACTTGGTAGAACTCACCAGTGAACCCATTTAGGCCTGATGTATTATCTGTGGAAAAGTTTTTGAAAATACATTCAATTGCTTTAATGAAGAACAGTCCAGAGCAGTTCAGATCTATTT
Source organism: Micronycteris hirsuta (assembly GCA_004026765.1). Classification (NCBI taxonomy): domain Eukaryota; kingdom Metazoa; phylum Chordata; class Mammalia; order Chiroptera; family Phyllostomidae; genus Micronycteris; species Micronycteris hirsuta. The sequence continues at coordinate 23,044 of PVJI01005474.1, forward strand.
CTTCTTGAGTAGTTTGTGTCTTTCAAAGGATTTGCCCATTTCATCCAAGCTATGAAAATTTTTTGGCACAAGATGCTTATATTATCATCTTATTATCCTCTTAATTTCTATAGGATATATGAAGTCTGGTTGCCCTGTTGTATTTTCTTGAATCTCACTGATGGTCTGTAATCTCCTCCTTTTCAAAAATGATTTTAGTTTTGGGAAGCCAGAAGTCACAGGACACCAAATCTGGGTTGTTGTGAGGCTGAGTCACCTGGGTGAGTCAGTGTTCTGCCAAAAATCTCTGCACGGGACGTGAGGCATGAACGGGCACATTGCCGTGATAAAGTTGCCATTCACAAGTTGCCCAAAGCTGCAGCCTTCTGAATCATCTGAATAGTTCCTGCAGAGGAATGTTCAAGCTTAATGCAAAATTTTAATGCACATTTGTTACTCATTCAGTCATTTTGAATGCAACAGCCACACAGTACATATGCTCACTCAGAGGCGTCTACTGCCTCCAGTGACTAGTACAGTGAAGTCATCATTGTTCACACATCTGCATTCCAGTCCACTCTCCCTGGCTGCCAGGGTACATCGATGTCACACAAGCTGTTCTCATTATATTAACAATGGTTGGACTCTTTTTGGACAGACCTCATATATTAATGTTTTCTCTTTCACTTCTAATATTGGTAATTTGTGTCTTCCCTCTTTTTTTCATGATCAGTGTGGCTAGAAATGCCAATTTTATTGATCTTTTCAAAGAACCACTTTTACCTTCATTGAAAGTAATTTCTCAATTATTTTGTTTTTAGATTTATTGTCTTCTGCTTTTATCTTTATTATGTCCTTCCCTTTGCTTGATTTGGTTTTAATTTGATATTGCTTTTTTAGTTGTATAAGGTGGATACTTAGGTTATTGATTAAAGGACATACTTGCTTTCCAATATAAACATTTAATGCCATACATATTTCTCTTCTCTATATCAATGGGGTTTTTAGGGTGAAAAACAAGTTTGCTTCCTGCTTATTAATTTATATAGTCTAGGTTGAACTGACAAATTTCTCAATGCTTAATGACAGTGTCTGCATTACTTATCATGGATCAGTTATAAACATTTTGGTCAGTAGGTCACTTATGAGTATCTCTGCTTTACAGGATGAGACATGGGTTCTAACGCATTTGCTCACTACGTGGATGAAAAAACGGTGAGAGCTAGGAGAACATTGTACCTGTGACCTCTAATGTAGCCAGTTGGAAAAAGAGAAGAACAGGCCTTGTGGAAACAGCAACCCCTAATTTCCCCCACAACCCAGGAGAGAGGCATGGTTCCAAGGGGTCAGGCCTCATCCCTCTCCCGCTTTAGAGAAAGGGCTACTCTAATACCGAAGAGAAAGTAGAAATTTCCATCCTTCAGACCTATTGTATAAGCAGGAAAAGAGACAATGGCCCCACTCCCCAGTCACCCTCCCCAGTTACCTCCCACTTCCCCAATATACAGGCCTCAGAGACAGACTACACTTAATACAGTTTTCTAACTAAGCTCATCTTGCTTAAGGGATATACCTAAACTCAACCGCTATTAGTATTAAAAAGAAAGAATGAAAGGTTTTCTGACCTTTGGTCCCATGTACTCTTCCCACAATGTTAAGTTTAATCATTTTCCTCTAGTGTTTTAGCTTATAACCAAAATGTAGGGCCACGGGTTTGTGTGTAGTGAGAGATACGTATATTTTAATTGTTTAAAGATTTTGATTAATCAACTCCAGTTAATAGAGTAAATGCCCTATGAAAGAGTCCAGTTTTAAGAAATAGGAATTTTAATATACCATATTGTTAACAGTGGTTACGTAGCTTTGAAGCCTGAATCTGTCTGACTCAAAACTCTGTGATGTTTTCATTTTGTTCCATTTCTTCTCACATGTGATTACAAGCCCCAAATCTTAAATGCACTTGGCTTTCGAGTCCCAAAGGCATCATATTTCTTGCTGTTTTCTCAACTGCACAATACTTGCCCCAGAGTACTGACCCAGGACGCAGGGCTCTAGCTACTGCCCTTATTTTCACTTTACAAGTGGAACGAAGGCTTTCATGGAGTAGCGAACTCCGTGAAGTTCTGTTTGAGGCTGAAACTAGGGTTGGAAGAGCAGTTGCTCATCTTACAAAACTGTCTCAAGAGCAAGAAGTCAGCCTGCTCACTCTCCTGCCAGCCAGTCTCCCACTCCCATCCACACCCCCTCTACCAAAGCAAAGAAGTATGCATCTATCTGCATAGTCATTAAAATGCGCCAAGTCTGCAACTGGCTTTCTCTCCCCCTATTCTACTTCCTGACAAAGGATTTGCGACAAAAGACCTTCTTCCCAGTTTGTAAAACAGTTGTGTAAAACTGGGACTGTAAAGTCACAGTTGACTGCTTTAATGTGGAACAGCTGGGAGGGTGTAGACACACTGGCAGGTTGAGACAGGGACTGGGAATGGTCCCCCATTCTGCGAAGGGTCGACTTAGTCACACCACCTGCTGCCCCTATTATTTCGAGAGCAAACCAGTCATGACAGCCTCAACAGACGGACACACGGCACCAGACGGTGCAAGGGAAGTTAAGAAAAGATAAATTAAGTGATCAATAAAGATAAGGGACCTGCTCAGCAGTAAATGGTGCTGACAGACCAGACAAAACACGAAGCAAACGTGCATTTGATAATGTGGGGTGTGCGGAGCTTAGCGTCAACCTTCATAGTATTGACATTTCGGGGACTACTGGGACCTTGGCCGTGGATTTTCCTGGCTGGGCTGACTTGAGCTGGAGGTGGTTGACTTTATCTTTGCATCGTACGTGGAGAAGGGTTCGGGGCCCGATTTAGAAGTGTGGTAAGCCACATACATGGAGGAGGTCACTGCTGGTCTTGACCCAAGCTGAACTAGACAGAGCATGTGGGTGAAATTTGAGGTTAAGGGTCCACAAAGCTGCTTCTTTCTTTAAAGTTATTTGTTGAACATTCATTCATTTATTTATTCTATGTAATATTTAATGAGCATCTATTATGGACTAGGCATAGTGTTGGGACCTAACAGGGATGGGGGTATCATAATTGTAATAGTGACGATGGTACAAAATTGTAGTCATTTTCCTGGAGGATATTGTCAACTAATGAAAAAGACACCCAATCCTACTGTGAATATTCCCACCCCCCAAACTAGTTTAGATATAATCTTTTAAGTACTATAGTTGGGGGATGCATATGTTGGAGAGTGACTGAGTCTGCCAGAAAGAAGTATGAACAGTTTTACAGAAAAGTATAGGAAGGACAAGTTCAGAAGAGGCACTTCTGGCAGAAGAAACAGCACAAAAAAGTGCAAGGATGTAAAAAATTTGGGCTTCCTTCTCAGATCTAGATCTTGGGCGTTCTCAAAGCAACAGGCTGTTCAAAGTTGAGTGATTTGAAGAGAATATTATTATTAATATAAATAGAATATAGTGGAGGAGAATGAAAATTCAAGTTAATTTTTTGAGATAAGATTTAATGCTTTCAATTTTGGGCTTTTCCATAAGGCTGCTCAGGCTTTCTCTTCCAATAGTCCTGTGTTCTGGGCTCATTCTTCTCTGCCTTCAGTAGGAAAGTCTGAGACTTGCATATGAGGTGTTCCGTTTTGTGCCACTGGAAAATGAGGTGTGTGGAAGGAGGGGTTGGGATTGGCAGGAGAAGAGAGCAAGAGCAAGGCTAGTCCCAGGGGATATGTATGGCCTTAGCAGGAAAGGTCTCGATTCCTCTCGTTTAGAGCTTTACAATGTACAAAGTACTTCTACAGAATTATTTCACTTGGCCTTCCTCATCACCCCATCTATGACTTTGAAATGGGGATAACGTGAGCACATCTGTGGGATTTCTTGTTTAAGATTTGAATTTAATGAAGTCTCCTTGACTATAGTAAGAAGAGTGAACTTGATGGGAAGATGAGAATAACTAAAATGATTGAGTGTCTGCAACGCGCCCAGCACTTTAATGTTTATTATCTTATATAGGTTTGGCTGAAGGTAACAGAAACCTCAAAATAAGATTAGTTTAAACAAGGACATTAGTTGTAATGACTCGTGAGCTGTTCAGAGGTAGTATGGGAGCCCTGCTACCTCAGGATTTCGGCTCCTTTCGCTCTCTGGTCAGTCATCCCCAGGGCCTAAAAAGTTGGGTTCCAGCCATCACGCCTTTGTTCCAAGAAATAGGAAAGATTAAAGAAAGGCCATATAACACTCCTGATTATATCTCACTGGCCAAAATTTAGTCATGTGACTATAACTAGCTGCAAAGGAAGCTGGGAAATGTAGTCTTCTAACTAGGCAGCAGTATGCCCAGATTAAAAGGAAGAGGATGGAAACAGAGGTCAACAGCTAGTGAGTTTTGCCACGGAATTATTATCTCAGTAAGAAAGCAGTTCAGAGAAAGTAAATTATAGGTCCCAAGTCATAAAACTGTAAAACTATAGAGACTCAATTCCAGTTCTTTTGGGTCCTGTTACAGGGCCCAGCTGGGTGTGGCCTGTAGGGTATGGAGTGGTGGTGGGAGGTGGTGGGTGGGAATGAGAAACTTACAGCTGAAAACATGGCAGCACATTCAATAGCATGATAAAGATCAGAATTGGTAAAGTAAAGAATCTTATACCATATTATCGGTAATAATAAAAACTTCCATTTCTTGAATCTTGACCACATGCAAGACTTGAATCTTGACTCACATTAGGTCATTAAAACTCCCAAATTTGGGAGATAGTTATCATTAGTTTTCATTTACAGATGGGGAAATTAAGACTCAGAATGGTTAAATAATAGGCCCAAGAATGACTTTCTGTGCTCTATTTTGATGCCATGTTATCTCTCAATGCATCATTAGGAAATAATGAATTTTGATTTGTAAGTTTTTATTTATGTCCAGCTTTTCTGAAATATTCCTATCATTAATTCAGAACCGAAAGGAACTCTAGCCCTCACTATTCAGTTTTCTTTTCACTAATAGTGGGGACACTGAATCACAGGAATACAACAACAGCAGCAATGTCAGTGACAATGATTATAGTTACGGTCCTTGAGTGCTGTAGGGCGGCCTTGCCTCCCAAAGCTGTGCCTACCGCCACTCACCTTCTTCCATCATTCCTGCCAAGGGAAGAAGAGTTGCTAATCTAAATAATGAGAATCTAAAACATTGAACGGGACATGGTTACCAATAGACAGGGTCACTGTGCCAATAAACCCCTACCATTCCCTCCTACCTCTGCATGGAGAGCAGACTCAGACAGGCTCCAGCACATCAAGATGGGCCCAATCATCTGTCTCTTCCTCTTTTTTTCCTCTCCCCTCCCCCTCCTTCTTCTGCTTCTTCTTCCTCTCTTTCTCCTTTTTCTTCTTTTTCACTCTTTCCAACCTTGGTCAACTTTTTCATTCTCTTTTCTTTGACCCCCTTCCCCCAGAAATCCACCAGAGGGTCAACAATTTTGAGACTTCAAGCTGAGAGGAGAGTGCAAAGCTCTGCCTTGTCCTCAAGCTAAAACCACATGCTCCCCCGTGGCTTTCCCGAATTCAGGATGAGGCTGTGCAAGTACCTGATGCCAAAATGTGGCTTTGATTTCCATTTTGTTCCTCATGTGTTTAGTCCCCTCAAAAGGGGGTGGGGGTGATTGCAGGGCAGGATTTGGGCATGTCGGGGTTCCTCATTCGGGTACTATCAATTCATCTTTCACTAACTGGAAGAGGTGACCATGTAGCAGGTACTGTGCTTAGCATTGTACGTGCAGGACCTCACACAGTACACACAACAGTCCTCCAGGGGTCAAGCTTTTCCTTCCTGTGACTGATGAGGGACAAGATTCCCAGAGTGAAGGACCTGCCTGGGGCGTGGCAGAGCCACTAGGATCAACATTCTGGTCTGCCTGGCTCCAGCCCCTGCTCTTTCTGATGGCTTATCTTGGTCTTCTCCAGTGCACAAAGGGAGCTACGTGTGCCAAGCTAGCTGTGGCAACGCTCGGTTCAGTGGAGGACCCTCAGTTTTCTGAAGCTGTTGTAGTTTGGGCCATCCTAGGCTTTGATTAATGTTTTGCATCTGTAAGCTGCATACAAACCACGCTGGCTGTGGAACTGTTGTCCTGTTATGAACTGGGCTCTAAAATTCTAGTCCTGAGTAGGCCTGCATGGTACATTAGCACCATGGTACATTCATGTTGCTATATCTGCTCAATAGGCATACCACATCCAAAATGATTTCAGCAAACAACTGGGAGCACTATGACAGGGTGTGGAATTTACCAGGGGCAGTTGGCTTGTGCTTCTTTTGACTGCTCTGCCTCCATGTAGCCAAGCTTTTCTTAGCAATTTCTGGAGATGTTTTTTCTCCTCGTATGACACTTGCTGATTTAAATCAGAGAGACATCAGAGCATCATGGAGGAGCCTACGGCAAAGTGGCTGAAGACACCCATTTTAATCCAGACTCTTCTCCATAGTAGCTTTGGATCTCTCTGATGCTTAAGTTCCTGGCACATCTGTGTCTTCAGTTGCTTAATAGGGATAACAGAAATGTTCTCGAGTTCCAGAGAGCTAGTAATGTGCATGAGTGTGTTGTGAAATAACCAAACAGATGTCCTTTATTTTGGTAATGTTTTTAACTCTAGTGTATGAGAATTTTGAAAAAAAGAGGCCATGTCTCATTCACCTTAGTTTACCTGTAACCAGAGAGACTAATGCCTATGCTACTGCACTCTTGTAAGAATTAAATAAAATACTCCTTGTGAAGCACCTAGCATAGAGCCTACATAAATAAGTGGTGAATAAATATTAAGTCTTTCCCACCTAGCTCCTTTATTTTATGTCCCCAGGTCTTAGCACATGCTAACATGAACAAATATTGAGGTAGGCAGTACACCCTCTCAGTTAACAACAACAGAATAGTAACAGTATTAACGATAGTCAGTAATACTTACAGTATTGTACAGACTCTGTATCAGGCAGTGTTCTAAATTATACACACATACACACACACACACATATATATATATATACTCACTTGATTCACTTAATCCTCATAACCACCCTTTGAGGAGGTTCCTATTATTATCTTTGCTTAACAGGTGGGGAAACAGGCAGGAAGAGGTTAACTTTCCCAAAGCATCACAGCTAACACCTAGCAAAACCAAGATCTGAACATGGACTGATTCCAGAATTGAATGCATAAACAACAGACCATGTGTTCGATTGCAAATGGCCAAACATTTTCTACAATCCATTCTATCAAGAGGCAAAGTCTATTTTCCCACCCTTTGAGTCTCAACTGGCCTTGTGACTTGCTTTGGCCAATAAAATGCGGGGAAGCCACTTCGAGTTCATGGCCTAAATCTCAGTAGGCCTCACGGCTTCTGCTCTCCCTCTCTGAAAGGCTGCCACCACCTGCACCAGCCTGCCTGAGCCTCCTTCAGGATGACGTAGAGGGAGGGCCAGCTGTCCTAGCCATCCCAGCTGAGGCCCAGACCTGAGACTGCAGCCATCCTACACCATCCAGCCCTGGCCACACCAGCCCGGTCCAGCAGCACCTCCAGCCAAACCACAGAATCATGAGAAATAATAAAATGGTGGTTGTTTTAAATCATTGAGTTTGCAGTGGTTTGTCATGTAGCAAGAGATCAGACTAGGGTGGCTCCTCTTAGAGACCGAGTGTCCTTGGGTAGGCTGCTCGGTCTCCCTGAGCCTCAGTTTCCTTGTACAATTGAGAAAAATTATCCGCACTTAGCAGGATACTGCATGTTTGGCCTCTGCGATATGGCAAGTCGGGGCTAAAAAATGTTCAATCCCTTCCCCATGAAGAATATAGTATGCAAAGATGAGCTTGAGAGGTATGCAAAGTGGCTAGAAGATCAATTTGTAGGTCAGGGTTACGAAAATTTTAGAGCACGATAGATCATGAATACTCGGAACAAGGTAGGGAGTACATCGAATTTTTGCTAAGGGAGGACTTACTGTGTTGGCTGCATCTTTAAGGATCACTGTACTCTTGAGATTCCGTGAAGCTCTGGCTTCAAGATCATTATATGGGCCAGGATAAAACGTTCTCCTACTTTCTCTTCCTCACTATCTTTCTAACCAGATTCCCCTCAATGCCTACTGTCAATGCAGGGTTGTAGTTAAAATCTGGTGTACTTTGTTGGGTTAGCCTCTATCTAGCCCTGACTTAAATATAGCAGAGAGTGGGGTCTCCAAAGTGCAAGCTGAGTTAGCCTCAAGCACAGAGGAGGATCCACTCGCTTTCACTAACATTGTTACCAGGAGTGGAAAAAATGATTAAAATAATAAAGGCAGAGGGAGTTAGAGATGGAAAACTTTTGTTTCACTGACATAAACGTGCTCATGGGATGGCTATTATGTGGCATTTCATTTATTTATTAGGTTTTCTGGCTTGCTTGCATTTTCATTCATTTTGTTGTTAAAGACTTGATTTTACTGTGGGAAACCTTTGGTAATGACCGGTATTGTGTTTCTCTGCTGTTGCCTATCAGGATCTCATTGGAATCCCTTAATCTCGCTAAAAGATTCCACTAAAAAGCCTGCAAATGACCTAACTCAGACATTCAGGCTTGCATTTGGTGGATGTTTTCATTTGCGCCTTCGTTAAAGACATTAAAAGCATAAACTCAATTGAAATGAAATATTTCAGCAAGTGGTAAAACCACTTGCACAGTAAGTTTCACATCAGAATTTGAGGATGTGGTGGAAGCTGTGGCTTTTAATTAAAAACTAAATAAACTAAAAATATAAGATAAACCTTCACAGAATCTGAGTTGAAAGAGTCTCCAATACTTCTCCAACATTTTAAAGGAAGAAAACTAAACTTCCAAAATTCTTATTTCCCCCCTATATTCTCTGGCTTCTGATCAGTCCACATTTCCCTTCTTCACTCTTTGCTGGTGCGAGTCCTCATCTCCAGGCTTTGCAAACCTCAGCACTGCTGATGAATAAACATCGTTCTGTCTGTGGCGCCCCATACACTTTGGAGACAATGTTCAGCTTCAAAGTTCTCAGAATTGCCTGGTCCGGTTTTGTTCACAACATTAGTGGGACCTCATTGTTGGGGTGAGGGGCGAGACAATGGAGCATCTCTTACATCACCAAGCACAAGGAGCTCTGTCTCCAGCTGTACAAACAGCACAGGAAATGGATTTTTTCTTCGTGTTATTTTTTGTCTATTAAAATTATGCAAACCGGGCAAACACAACAATTGCTTTGTGAAGCCTCTGCAATGTCTAACCATTCATTTCCCAAATAAGGAGCCTGCGGTGCATTTGATGCTGAGGATTGTTAATCCCAAATGTGGAGAACTAATAAAATAATAATAAAAACAAGGCCCAGAAGGGTTGATCAATTTCAATGATCTCTTGCTCTCTATCCCAGGATTGGACTAGGCGGGACGGGGCTGCCTTCAAGTAGTACTTGAGTCGAGGCTGCATTTTCTTCTCCCCAGGCCTCCAGTCACCAACGGCTCTCCTTTGTGGCTGAATCGCCTTAGTAGGGCTGGTGTTTGGAGGTGCTCAGGGCCAGAAGAGACAAAGCAGGCCCGCTTCACAAAGGCGAGGGAGCCAAAGAAAGCAAAATTGAATCTCTAGCACCCTGCTCCTGAGTAAACAGACAAACTAATGGGTCTGCCATTTCTCCTCCCATCCAATTACTGGGCTCCAGTAGAGAGAATATGGCAACATCAGCTCACACAAAATTCTAATACTCTTAATCCCTTTCATACATATAAACCGCACATCCACCCACATGACTTCATTACCAAAACCACCCAGGCAGGCAGTGTGAAGGAATGGGCCCAGCAGCTGCAGAAACCTGCCTTCTTTAAGTTTTAATCAGCTAATGAGGGATATGCAAATGAAAAGCTTATGGGATTATGGCTTGTCGGACAGCAGTTCACCCCTAGCATGGAGGACTAATACAGGTGTTGGTAAAGGCGTTATTAGGCCCGGCCTAATTCAGGCCTATTCAGGCCGCGATTGCACTCTTTAGCCCACCGTTTGTCCCCAGACTGGGGGCCCAGCAGGAGCCATCCTTAGGCCTGTGGTGGGTCTGATGTGAACTCCTCGCTAAAGATATGAAGTTAGCCAATCCGACCGCCGGGTGTTTAGGCATACACTGCACCGTGCGAGGGGCTTGCTTCCCTTCCCCACAGGGGGAAGGGCCTGAGAAACTGCGGTGAAGCAGTGAGAGGGAATTTTATTCAAGTATCCTGGCTTTTCTTCTGCCATGCCAGACTTCATCAGGCCAATGCTCTCTGGGGAGTTCACATAGCCCATCATTCTTGTTTTTATGTGGCCCGAGGCAGTTACCTGGTGTCCCTCTTGTACAATCTTTCTGTGGAATATGCAGCTGAGGACAGGCATCACAGGTCGTCTGGCTTCAGCTGGGCAGTTGTCGCAGAGAGGTCACTACCAGGCAGGGTCAGATCCCCACCTCTGCCAGCTCAGACCTGACAGAGGTCCACACTCTTTTTCTGCATTTCTGAAATGCCTTAAGCTCAGAAAACTGAAGGGATTTCCCTGCCCTCCCCACCCCATAACTTATCCAGCAGAAAAACCTGGCATGAACTGATGTGAGACTTCTTAAAGCCTTTGTATCCCATTGAAGTGCGGTTGCGCACACTGTTGAGAGTTTTACATAATGTGTGTTATATGTTCGATGTTATCATTCTCAGATTTTTGAAAAGATCTGAATCCTGAAACATATCTCACCCAAGTGTGTCAGAAAAAGGAATTATGGAGCTGAATAATCAGTTAACCCAGAGGCAATCAAGCATTAGTGGCCTTATGTCTTTACTGCTGTTTATTTAACAAGTTTTCATTGAATATCTGTACGTGGCAGGCACAGTGGGAGATGCTGACTCATGAAGAAGCAAGGAATACAGGTCACAGTGTGCTTGTAGGTGTTTAACGAAAAATAAAAAGACCCTGATTTGTAATGTCTGTTGATTTTTGTGGAGTAGATGCCCCTACCATGGCTGGTGTCAAACAGCCAATATAACATTAGCTGCCCTGCAAAGATTTCTGAGAAGTTAACAATTAGCTCTTGCAAGCTAAAGCTAGCTGGCCTCGGCACACCGCTGGGCAGGCCTTGTCCTCCTGTTACTTATAGTTCAGGGCAGTGGTTTTCAAAGGGTGTCTGTGGCGTCAAAACTGTTTTCCCTTTATGCTAAAATGCTACTTGCCTTTTTCCCACTATGCTGACATTTGCACCGATGGTGCAAAAGCAATGGTGGCCTCTCTGGAGGCCTAGCACAAATCAAGGTGTGGCATGCTAGTACAATCTTTGTGTTCTGCACCACCGCATAGTTTTCGGAAAACAAAAAAATTTCAGGCTCTCCTAAGAATATCCTGGGCCCCGGTGGGTAGCTCAGTTGGTTATTGCATCGTTCTGATAACGTCAAGGTTGCAGGTTCAATCTCTGATCAGGGCACAGAGAAGAATCAACCAATGAATGTATAAATAAGTGGAACAACAAATTGCCCCCCCCTTCCTCCCCTCCCACTCCCTCAGCCTCCCTCTCTCTAGCTCTAAAATCAATATAATAGAAAATTTCCCCAATGAAGCACTGAGAATTATTAATTTTATTAACTCTTGACCCTTGAATACATGTCTTATAAATATTCCGTGTGATATCCTGGGAAGTACGTGTAAAGCACTTCTGCCGACCAAAGCATGATGACCGCCTCGAGGTAAAGCAGAGAGTGATTGTTCGAGTCACAGTCACTGATTGCTCTAGCTGCTTTCTCCTCAATCGCCCTTTGTACTTGAAAGAGCGACTACTGGACAAACTACGCTTATTTGGGCCCCAGAAAAGAAGACTGTCATGTTGCTGAGGACTGGGGTTTCAGGCTTGTTGTTGCTTTTGCGGCATTTATTTTATGCGGATGTGTGGCTCACATGTTTGCTTTCTATGTGCCATATTATTTAAACTCATTAAGGCAGCTTGCTAGCCACATGAACTCTATTGGCAATTGCTTTTGTAGATTGAATAAATTGCCACCCACACTACTAGCCCCCCACTCCCCCCTCAAAATTCCCTTTTATCTGGACCCATACACTTCATTTTCTAAATTGTGTAGTCTATAGGGTTTGAAGTTAGTTTCATGTGCAATGGTCTGATTTTTAAATTGTTCTGGCCTATCCTTGCAAATTTAAGGTAAACACATATTTAATTGGTGCCAGTTGTATATGGATTTGCTATTGTGACCCTTTGCATTCTGTCTATGCCGGCATCTCCACAATTCAGAAAGGCGAGGTGAGCATTCTGGTGCTAGATTAAATTGACCAGTGGCGTTTTCAGAGTATGTTGTACAAATGCCCAAGGAAATGTTTTTCTCTTCCTTAAAAAATGCCATTTTTCAGGTGTATGACCACATTGCTATAGAATTCCATCTTTGCATAAAATTATAGCCAAAGCCAGTGCTTAAGTATTTTTCAGGATTAATGAAGAAAATTTTCTGGCCTTCGAGTGTGTGGGGTTAGGGGTGGAGACAGGTGTCTGATTATACTTCTTTTATCAAGCTCTAACATTGTCTCCTTCTACCGGCCCTTGCCCCAAGCCTAGATTTTATTGAAGAATACATTGCCCTAAAAAAAATATTGAAGTATTTAGATGCCAGAGTACCAGGCTACCATATGCACTTCTTGCTGGTTCTGCTGGGTCTCAGTGGAAGAGTAATTTCATGTGAAATTTCCTGAACAGGAAGTCATAGCAACATGATGTTGGTTCTCAGAATACAAAATGAGCTTTAGTATTGTTGTTTATTTTTAATCTGTAATTGTCTCCTTAAACTAGGGGGACATTTTTTGACCTTTTTCGTTCCTTTAAAGAAAGAGGGCCCAACTAAATTTCTTGAATTCTTCCACACAAAAGACTTTTTTTGTTCCCTAAATACTTTTGCTGCTGGAAATAAAACTCAGCAGACTAAGTCCTTCAGCAAATGTTCTAAACACCTAATTTGGGCCAACACCTTGTCTTGGGATTGGCCTGTTAACCTTTCACCTTTTACCCAGCCTGCCACAGGGGAATGATCCTCTTAGAATCCTCGCCAGGCAAGGCCACAACGTGGGATGCTTAAGTCTATTTAACCTGGGGATTTGGGGAGGCAGCTTTGCCACATGGCATTGTTCATCATCACCGTTTGTTTTCTATAGTTCCTCCCAATTAGTTGGCCAGGGCTTTGAAAACACATGTGATTTTAATACTTGCAGTCCATCCCTCTGTTCTGAGTGGGAGAAGCAAGAACAGGCTCGTGACACTTGATAAACTGTTATCATGCTTACATATTTAGACCCACATATTAACTTATGTGAATAATAATAACTGACATTTGTAACACCCTTTAGAATTTATAAACTGGTTTCTTTGTCTAATTTCCTTAGCTCCTTCCTATAAACCTGGGAAGGAGGTAGCAATTATAAATGTCCATTTACAGATGAGCCAACTGAAGTTGATGAAAATAAAGGTGGTTTCTAAAGTTGCTCAGTTAGGCAAAACTAATTTGTTACCTGTTTTTATTTGTTTATTTTTAAAAATCTGACTAAGAAGCTTTTTAAACATAAGTAATTTGTTTTTTCACTTGATTAATTCATTTTTATTAGTAAACAACAATTAACTCGAAAAAGTAAGACTCTCCACAAGTTTATTGTTCTCACAGTATAGGATTGGCAAGAGCATAGAAAAATAAAAGAAAATGCGTCAAAGCCAAATAGAAAGTCTTAAAAGATCTGGTGCATTTGAGTACTTAAAATGTAAGATGAGGCATTCTCTCTCACTAAAAATATATGGTTCATTTTATCAATGGTATTGGCTGTCCTCCTAGGAGAAAAAGATCCTTAAATATTATGTGGAAAAAAATTGTTTAAAGATGGTTTAAATATTTCAATGCTTTAAAATAAAATTGGAAATTTAGAAAAATATACTGTAGAAACCCAGTATGTGGGAGACCTCCCTAATCACAGGACACCCAGAGGCCATGAAGCAAAGAGATGTTTTTTAACATGGGAAAATACACCATGTCACAATGAAAAACCAAGGGGTATTCCCGGGGAAAATATATAACATAAAATAAAAACATTATATTTCTACTATACTAAATGCGCCTACAAATTTTAAAAGGAAAACTTATTGGGCAAACAGCATACATAGGAAATTCACGTAAGAGGAAATCTAAATGTCCTAAAACACAAGAACATAAAGGGGGGGTATCCAATATAGTAACGGTGATGAACCACTTTGACCCATCAAATTGGCAAAACAGAAAAGAACAAGACTGCTGTGAACTGGAAAGGATGCGAGAAAACCAGCATTCCCACAATGAGAAATGAGATGTGGGAGTTTGTCAGTAACTACAGATTTTTCGGAAAGTAATCTGATTATATATATTAAAATGTACTTCATTTTAATGTATTAAGTTTCCACTTGGCCTAATAATCCTACTTTAAAAAAATGGTCAATAGAAATAAACACATCAATAATAAGGTTCTAAGTTCAAGGGTGCTTATTATAGCCATGCTTACAAAAACAAAAATAAAACAAAACTGGAATGATTTGTTAATAGTGGTAGATAGTAAATGGTAAAATAAATTAGTGTATCTACTCTATAGAATATTTTTCAGCATTTAAACAAAGTTATATCTTTGTCTCTTGACCCATATAGACCTTGATACATTTGTTAAAAAAATAAAGAAATGAATCTGATATGATACATTTTTACCTTTTTTTTTTAAAGATTTTATTTATTTATTTTTAGAGAGAGGAGAAGGGAGGGAGAAAGAGCAATGTGTGGTTGCCTCTCACATGGCCCTCACTGGGGACCTGGCCTGCAACCCAGGCATGTTCCCCGACTGGGAATCGAACTGGGACCCTCTGGTTCCCAGCCTACGCTCAATCCACTGAGCTACACCAGCCGGGCCACATTTTTACCTTTTTTAACTTATTTTTTAGAATTTTACTTAGTTTTAGAGAGAGGGGAAGGGAGGGAGAGAAACATAGATGTGTGCGAGAAATACACCAATCGGTTGCTTCTCACACACCCCCAGCCGGGGACCTGGCCGGCAACTCGGGCATGTGCCCTGCCTAGGAATCAAACCGGTGACTCTCAGTTCACAGGCCAGCACTCAATCCACTGAACCACACCAGCTAGGATACTTTCTTCTTTTCCAAATGTGTGTGCGTGTGTGTGTGCGCGCGTGTGTACTGTGAACTTATCTAGGCCAATTTAGTCGTGACCACTCTTAGGGTCATGTTGGTAAGTAATAGTAATCTCTTAAAAGTTTTAGGTAGCTATTTTCCAACAATTTTACTACTAGCCTGTAATAAAAGCAAGTCTCTAACTATTCTGCTGCAGAGATGAACATTTATTACAAGCAACCACAAACAGTCACGTCACCAGTTCTGGAACTCAGCTAAGTCTACCTCTGTCTTTTAGTTGCTTTACTCACTTTCTTGCATGAAGTTTTCCTTGAGCCAGATGTGACAAAACTGCGGGGGCAGGATTCTATTTCCCTTATGGTCTATCAGTATTGGGCTATCAGAAATTCCTTAGCTCCGGCTGGTGTGGCTCAGTGGGTTGAGTGCCGGCCTGTGAACTGAAAGGTCACCAGTTCAATTCCCAGTCAGGGCACAGGCCTGGGTTGTGTTGCAGGCCTGGTCCCCAGTTGGGGGCGTGTGAGAGGCAACTGATCAATGTATCTCTCACACATTGATGTTTTTCTCCCTCTCTCCCTCACCTCTTCTAAAATAAATTAAAATTTTTTTTTAAGTATCAGAAAGAGAAAATGTAAAAAAAAAAAGAAATCCCTTAGGATAAAGTCAGATACCATCCCTGAGGGAGTAGGCTATAGATCTTACTAGAGTCTTAAGCTCACACAAATTGAATACCACCAATGAGAGCCCGTTTTTAAAGATTTATTTTTATTTATTTTTAGAGAGAGGGGAAGGGAGGGAGAAAGAGAGGGAGAGAAACAGCAATGTATGGTTGCCTCTCACATGGCCTTCACGGGGACCTGGCCTGCAACCCAGGCATGTGCCCTGACTGGGAATCGAACCAGGGCTGCTTGGTTCCCAGTCTGCGCTCAATCCACTGAGCTACACCAGCCAGGGCAGGAGAGCCCATTTTTAACATCTATCATTCTAACAAACGACTAACTTCACCTGAGAAAAACCCACTTCTGATGTTGACTGTACAGATCAACCAGGTGTCCTTGTGTCAATCAAAGATGAAGGTCGCTGAAGCAGTTACAGTAGCCACATCTAGATTAGGGCGACTGACTATTCTTGGCTTGTAATTTAAAGCAACTAACACATACATAATATCACATTGTCTGGGTACAAGCATATTAAAACAAGTTAACTGTATCATAATAATGTGGTAGGGAGGCAGATGGTACATAAAAATAGCACATATTGGTTGGGTAGAAAGGGAATGAGAATGGAGGTAAAGAGAATATTAACTTATTTTTATAGACCTTTATATTATTTAGTATGACAGAATTCACTCATCTTTGTATGTAAAAAATCTTAGTATATAAAGATGTGGTACCATGAAATATTAACCATAAAAAAGAATGAAGTCCTGCCATTTGTGATACCATGGATGGACCTGAAAGGTATTATATATATACTAAGTGAAATAAAGTCAGAGAAGAAAAAATACCACATGATTTCACTTATATGTGGGATCTAAAAAACAAAATAAATGAACCAACAAAACAGAAGCAAACTCATAAACACAGAGAAGAAATTGGTGGTTGCAGAGGGGAGGGGTTTGGAGTGATGCGGGAAAAGGGGGAAGGGATTAAGGAGTACACATTGCTAGAGATAAAAACTGTTGCGGGGATGTGAAGACACAGCACAGGGAACATAGTTGGCAACATTGTAATAACCACGTGTGATGCCAGGTGGGTACTAGACTCGGGCGATCTCTTCGTAAGTTATACAAATGTCTAACCACCATGCTGTACACCTGAAATTAACATGATATTGTAGGTCAACTGTAGCTGAAAATTTTTTTAAGAATTTGAATCTTGGAAACATATTGTAAAGAGGCAATATCTGTACAAAAGTCAAAGCAGGCTTGCCTTTGCACACACCCTTCTTTCTCCATGGAACATCGCCTGTGTAGATGGCTGTGTGAAACTCCCGTCACGTAACCAGCGATCTCCTCCTCTCCCCCCAGTTCTCAGTTAGACCCCCGCCCTCTGGGAAGCCTCTTGTAACTGCTCCAGGCAGCGTGAGCTTGTTCTCTGTGCTCCTGCAGCACCCAGGAGCAACAACCCCTGTGTTTTATGATAGATGATGATAAACAGGATACGAGCAGGCAAGAACTTTGCCTTCTTCAATGCTGTGTCTCCCAGCACCGTGCCGAAAATGACAAATATGTGTTGAATTCATGAAAGAATGAACGAGTGAATGAAAGTTGAAATATAGCATATAGTTTTTTATGTGATTTTGCCGCCACGATGTTTATGAAATAGGCCCCAAAAGACTTCAAACTTTCTTACTCAATCAGTTTCTTACCATTCTTTCGTGAGAGAATACGTGGGTCACTGGCATAATTTTCAGTGCCAAGGAGGGAGTAAAACACCTGCTATAATGAACTGCCAGGCATTGTGGCATAGTGCAGATTACAGTGCTCCAAACTTACTGTTGGAGTTTGGGGCTACTACTCATTCAATGTGGAATTTTGGAAGAGGCATTTCCTACTTACTCAGTTTCAGTTCCATCATGGAACTGCAGTGGAATGAAAATGGCTACTTCAAAGGTTTCTGGTAAGGATGAAGAGAAATAAAATACCCTGAAAATCCTCTGTTAACTGTAAAGTAAGAGGTACATATTTTTGATTAGGGTGAAGTCTCACGTTTCCTTCTGGAGCATTAAGTTTTAGCCATTGTTAGGGCCTAGATGCACTACATTTAATCTTTGAGCTCTCAGAAGGGAAGAGTCATAGAATCATAAAATATTAGAGTCTGAAGGGATCACAGGATTCTGGTCCACTGTCCCCATTTTGTAGGGACAAGAACTGAGGTCTAGGTGGCTTTCCTCAGGCCACAGGGTGAGCTGGTTACATGATATTCAAAGGATTGTCTTGACATCTTTTTACCAAGTTACTCTTTTTGTGTGCCTCAAAAAGAAACTCATTTCAGACAGAATTTTTGCCTGGCTTTGACGGAAAGAAATACTCTTAATCTGAAGCACAACACAAAGACTTCTTTGAGGAGGTGACTTGTGTGGAGCAGTGAATGCAATGACTGCGATGACAAATGCAAATTTTCCTGAAAAAACAGTGTCATCTGTTGGCCAGTTCATAACTGAATCTAACTTAAGGCTCCATGAGCTTTGTAAGTCTCATGCAACCCCAGTGAAATAAATATGAACAACAACCAAAAACAAAACAAAAACACATGTAAAAACCCTAAAGTCCTATGCAACAAAAAGACTGTGAACCACAAACCCTGGCTTCCCACTGATTTTGGGTTTAGCACAATTGTTTTGGAAAGAGAGCTTGGGTTTTTTAAAAATTTTAATTTAAATTTTTTAGTATGGCAACACTAATGATCCTTTACATTTTTGAAGGCCTTCAGAATTTTCAGAGCGAGATCGCACACATTCTTGCTTTGATCCTCACAACAGCCCTATGGTGGAAGCACGCAATTATCTAAGACAATCCACTCAGGGTTTCCAACTGATCTCTTTTGTTTCAGCCATATTGCAGCCCAAGGAGCTAGTATGAAGTAGGAAGAGTCAGAATAACTCAAAAAGACAAACATAGTGGGTGAGTTTCTCCAAAGGAGGTATGCGTGTATATATATGTATGAGAATGATAAAAAATAATAAAATGTGTGAGCGGGGTGGTAGAGAATGAGAGTTCAGTAGCCTATGGGAGTAGGATACACACAGCAACTGGGCTTTACTGTTTACAGTTTCTCCTCGCATGCTTCTCTTAAGATAAGTCTGAAGACTGTGTAGCTCCAGTTTGGGGGGATTTGCTAAGTTTGTCACGGCGGGGGCTGTTGTGGTTGGATCACTTTTTCAGGAGCTGACATTAGCAGTGATGTGCTGGTAACATCCGGGACAATGCTGTGTGGTGGCCAGGACCCTGGACTCGGAGTTTAAATCCCACATCCCAGACTTACTGCTTGTGTGGGATGTTGGGTGCGTCGCCGAACCTCTATGCCTCTTGTCTTTTTCTGAGAAAATAGGAATAATAATAGGACCTGCCTCAAAGGATTTTTTTTGTGAAAATTGGATGAGTTCTTGTATATAAAGTGCTTGGAACAGCATCTGATACCAAGTAAATACTGTATGTGTTTGCCCTCATCTTCCTCACCATGGTTTCCGAACGTGTACCCTCCACGTGTACCTTCTGTTGCAGTAGGTAACAAAGCGCTAGGTCTGTGTCTTACAAGGAACATAGTCTTATATCAATGCTTTCTGAACTTTCCACACCATATACTGGTATGAAAGGATTTTACAATTTGTTTTGGAATTTCTTGCTCAGAGATTAAGAATCCTGGCTCCAGAACCAGACTTTTTACACAAAATTTCTCCTCTACTCCTTGCAAGCTATGTGATCTTGGGCAAGTTATTTAGTCTTTCTGGAGCTTGGAATAATAATGGCTTAAATGAGCTAATATATGCAGAGGGCTTACCCAAAGGGCTGCCGTATAGTTGTGGAATTACTATTCACATAGGAGAGGGAGGAAGAGAAGTATACTTGTACTCAGAAACTTAACTTCTTTATTTTTAAAGAAATGAGTTGCTAAAATGTAACTATTTGTGCTGAATCTTATACTAAACTCTATTTGTGCCTCATCTCAATTATATCATTATAATAATATTATGTATCACATGTAATAATATATATGATGCCTGGTATATTTTTCTCATTTGTATTCTATGACAGAACTCTGAGATCATTCCCCCCTCTGTTTCTGTAGTCAGTCACTGTCAGCAGGCGGCAACCTATGACGCCCACGCTCCACCGTGGTCCCCAGGGAGGATGTGCCCTCCACGGTCCACCATGGGTTCACTTAGCATCCTTCGCACCCTCACTGGCTCAGTAGAAGAAGTACACATGGAGAATGAAAATAAAGAGGAATTTCTCATTTTAGGCTGTAATATACCTTGGACTGAATTCTCGAGAAGTTTTAGAGTTATAATGTCTGGTCTGCTTAGGCAGCTAAAATTGACTTAAGCAGATAAAGTGCGAGCCTGGAAAACGAGTGGATTGTTTGAAGGCGTTGGTCGTCCCTTTGCACTGAAGCACATTGTGGGTGGTATCTATGCCTGGTAAGGGTATTGTTATATATTTAATTTAATAGATAAATAGTACAAAAAATTGATGTAGGCTTTATGCTTTATTTCCACAAGCAAAGTAACATAGATAACGCAGATGTCTTGGGGCTAAAATTATCTGCATTAGCTCTGCAATGCTGGAAATGTTCCATCTCTGCAGTGTCCTGTGTGGTTGTCACTAGTCACCTGTGGCGATGAAGCACCTGAAATGTGGCTAGTGCAACTAACGTATTGAATTTTAAATGTTATTTCTTTTAAACTTCAGTTTAAATAGCCAGGTAGCCTATTATCTGTGGCATCATGGCTGCTGCTTCTAAGGTCTGACCACCGGGAGCACCCGAGAGCAGTGAAAACCCCTAAAACAGTAGTTCTAGCAGGCAGCAGACCTCGGTCCTAAATACCACTCACTACTGAAGGGGGCCAGCACTCTACTGAGAGTGACTGGGGCGAGGAAAATAGAAGATAAGCGTGGAACGCTTTTGTTGAAACAAAAGGCAAGGCTATGTTCAAAGAGTAATGGATACACATTAAAAAGACCTGGAAGAATTCCATTTCTCATCAAGATAGCATACGTATGCTATCCCCTATCACGTCTGCTGACTACAGCTAAAGCTCTGCAATAGAATGGGTAAAGCGTCTCTCAGAGGACTCTGGGAGGGAGGCAGGCAGGACCACTGGGTAGGGAGCCCAGTACTTGAGGGACAGCCAAGGGAACACCAACTCCCACAGCAGGCAATTATTTTGCTTAGCAGAGACCAAGGTGCCACCTAATGATCACAATGGCAAATACAGTAGCAAGACTGTTGCAAAGGTACAGAAACCACAAAGGTGGTGTCTGCATTCCAGGATCACCAACAAGATTCTGACTTTGGACCCTGGTCCACTGTCACTGACAGAATCCTAACGGACTACCACTCAGAGAGATCCTAATCTCTTGCAAAATAACATCTTGAAATCGATCAGCTTCTTTTGTAATCCAATAGGAGAGAGCTAACTGCTAAAGCAGCATCGCCTTCAGAATAGAAATTCTAGAATATGCCTTCCTGGAGTGGCCACAAAGGGAAAGAGTAACCGCGCCTCTGTCACTTGCAAGCGAAAAAGCCTTTACAAATACAAGCAGGACTTTGGTTCCTGGCTATGCTGTCTCACCATGACTTGTGTGAATATTCTTCTCCTATATTCCCACCCCCAGGTTCCCACCATGGGCCATCCTTCCAAGTTCATTTCAGCCCTAAGGGTAAACCTGAAAGCAGAAAACAAGAAAAGACATTATTACCTTTGATCCCAGCTGACATGGTAATGTTCTAAACCAGGCCTGGCATCTTTCTCTCAACCTAAGAAATATCCCCGCTTTGATAAACTTCATCACTCTTGATTGCAATTTCTTTATTTCCTGTTTAAAATGAGAGTTCAAAGTAGATGAGTATTCAGGTTTTTTTTCTAGATTCATCTGGGGAATGGGGCTCAGGCATCTCATTCACCAGTGTCCCCTGTTTAATTAAGGACTGTGGCATATGAATGGGTCCCTCTAATTCCCCAGCACAATGCCATGCTTGTAGTAGGTTTCATAGTGACTATTCTGTTGGTTACTAATCTGGGGCAAAGCCAGCACCACTAACCCGTTCTCCATCCAGGTTCATTTTGCCTTACTATTCTTGCCTTGGGCTGTTGTAGTCTTTTGATGAAGGTCTTAAATTGACAAGATCGTCTCACATCTAGCGTTAAAACAACCCTTCCTGTTCTCCTCATTCCACATGAGGACAATTTCATCCCTATCACCCCAAGATCCTTCGCCCCCAGCAGCTCAGATACCAATTAGCCTCCATTGGAGATTAATAAACAATACAATAATGACGGATAAAAAGACTAATTCTTTGGCCGAGAGAATCACTTTAATTAATTTAATCCTGGCTGAAAGATCAGCTGTGCTCGGGCCTGATCACCAGCAGGGCCCATTTATTCCAGTCTGTCCCTTCCTTAAAAGCCAGGGTGTGCTGGGGAGCCTGCACTTGAGCAACAATGAGAAACAGATTGTACTGTCAGGCTTCATTAGAGGTCATCATTAGTATTCCAATTGGAAGACCATTGCTCTAGCTTAACCTTCTACCAATTCTTCCCTGGTGCATTGTGAGGTTTGGTTCAGCTGCAAAACGTACAAACTCTCCCTGGGCTCCTAGTGTCAGGATGGGTATCATTTGATGCCTGTCGCTCTGCAGCTTAAAGGGCAAATCCCCTGGGGTGGGGGTGGGGGGAACTGATGGTCCCAGGACTCTATCTGAGAATCAAGTCATAGACAGCTGCCTGGGATTCGGACATTTTAAGGAATGAACTTTCTAGGACTGAGCCAGAGCAATCAGAAATAGGATGGTTTTGTCATCTTCCCCAGGAGCCTATTCTAACTGTTTTCTTGCAAAAGAGTAAAAACAGATTTTTTTTTTTTTAGTGGAACCAGAGCTAGTGGCAAATAGCAATCACGACCAGAGTGGGAAACTGCTCTGCTGCAAAAGCCTGATGGAGAGGCAGGAGACGACCGTGGTCCCCTTTAAAGCCAGCAGCCCTCCGAGCACAGTCTCAGCTGGCTTTGGGGAGACGGTGTCAGCCAGCTCACATCACACAGGATATGAAATTTTAATTCTTTCTCTGCAAGCTGCCCACTTTGAATGGACTTCCCTCTGCAGGAGCAGTTTTTATTTTGAGATGATTGTGTGCACAGGGGTAAAGTTGTACATGCTTTTTACCCTTTCTCCTGTCAAGCAGATCGACAGCCGCATCTCTGTCCGCTCTTGCAATCAGGTCCTCTCCGCCAGGTGCTGCTCCGTCTCCTTTCTTTTCTCACTTATTCCTCTCCGCTTATTTTGGTTGCCATTCCTTTGATTTTTCAACATGCTTGGTTCATACTTCATTTGGTGCTGGGCCATACTGGGATTTTTTTTCTTTTTTTAGAACTAGCGTCTCTCTTGCGCTGGATTCTAATCTCCAAATGAATGTGCCCCCAGAATCAATCTCGATCCTTTTCTTCTTTCTTCCCTCCCTCTCCCCCTCCTTCCCTACTCCCTCTCCCCTCTCCTCTCCTCCCCTCTCCTCTCTTCTTCCTTTCCTCCTACCCCTGCCCCCCCACCTTCTCTCCTTTCACTTTGTCATTGTTTATTGGTAAACAATGTCTCAGAGACACAAAGTCCAAAGTTAAAACAGGGGAAATAAGTGAGAAATTCTGTGTGTCAACCACACTTGTCAACAAACGCCCATGTGCAGAGTGCTGCATTGCTGATGACCGGGTCTCACTGGGGACATTTTAGCAAAACCAGGGGGAAAGCTAATTTTTAAATAGCTATGCTTGTACAATAAATGAACCAAATGAAGCCTAAATCTACGTTGCTGCTGTTGTTTTTGTTTCTGTTTGAATACTTTCTGAAGCTATGTGTTGCGAATGTGTTACCCACAGTGTTGCCCACAAGAAGTAAGTCGCACCCAGTGTTCACAGGTCCATCCAGGGAACTCCATGCCGTCCTTCCACACTCAGCGATGTCCGTGTTTCCGTGTGGCCGTCTCTGACTTCCCCCTTCCCAGTTAGAAGTAATAGCAGCCTTACCTGTGCCCTGTAGCTCTGCAAGTACATCCTGGATGCTAGCGATTTTTACACATCACTCTGGCTGCCTGTTTATGTGTCTGCAAGCACCCCACAAGCGAGGATGTGTCGTCGTTGTTTTAATCCTTGTATCCCTAGCACAGGCCTGGCACAGAAAGAACATTCAGGAAAAACTAACCCAAAGCAATGGTTATCACCACACGGCCTTGGCCCTCAGACCACCAGACTGGAAGTTCCATGAGGACACAGAATGTGTTTGTCCGGTTCACTGCTGTGTCCTCAGTACCCACCACAGTGCCTGGATACACAGCAAATGCTCAAAAAGAAAAAAAAATAGCTTAGAAAGTCTTCATTCTCCTGGCACCTGGAGCCAAGATCATACTTTAAGTTCCTCATCTCTGCTCCATAGTGATGTTGATGACCATGGACATCCCTGGTGTTTGTATGACATGCTACAGCTCACAGAGCCTGGCCCTGTAACTTATCCTATTGGATCTGTGGTGCCATTGCCTCTTGGAAGTGGTGAGTAAAGAAAAATAATGATGGTCTCTTGGAGTTGCTATTCTCTGGACAGATCAATCAGTTTGACAAGTACCTGCTCCTGGGGCAATAAAAGGTACGTGAATACTTTTTTAAAAACTTTATTTATTTATTTTTTATTTATTTATTTTTAGGGGGGGGAGGGAGGAAGAAAGAGAGGGAGAGAAACATCTATGTGAGAGAGAAATGTTGATCAGTTGCCTCCTGAACGAGCCCCTATGGACACTGAACCTACAACCCAGGTACATGCCCTGATGAGGAATCCAACCAATGGCCTTTCACTTACAGGATGATGCCCAACCAACTGAGCCACACCGGTCAGTGTGCATGAATATTTATTGAATGAACAAGCTAGTGAAATATTTACTGAGCATGGACTGAGTATACGGCTCTGGGAAGTATGTTTTTTAAAAGCATCAGTTTCAGATCTCTCTAAATAGGCTGAGGTTGCTCTCTGCAACCCCATTTGTGTCCTGCGTTTCTGCCCAGTAGGCTCCACTGCCTCCATCCAGCTGTACATCTCTGCTCTCTGTGGTTACAAGTCCTACTAGTCATATGGAGAACATACCCAATGTAGTCATTCATACTTCAGTGAAAATTAGTGCCCAAAATTCTCACCATAGTTTGCATTCTGCTTTTCAAGTGCCTAGTGTAGGCTTGAGCACTGAGTAGGCATTCTATAAATTTCTAGAATTTGATGGAAATAGGAGTGGAGGAAGAAGAACTCAGTGGAGTGTATCATCAGTGGAAGGAATTGCAATATATATTAAGGCCTCAGGGCTGGCTTGGCTCCCCTTAAGCTAGAAGCAGCTGCGCTTCCTCTACCTAATTCATGCCAGACCCCACGCATTCTGCAGAACTGTGAGAACACAAATGCTATCTGTCACAAACACTGAGTTTTAGGAATGGCTTATTACGCAACTTTATTGCAGTGGTAGATGACTAGTGTTGTGCTGGTGCTTCCTGGGGTCCATCTGGGGGCAGGGAAGGTGTGGATGAGGTGGGGGAAGCCAAGCAGATGGCTCAGGACTGCACCCCACTTCATCCGCAGCAGCGATACTTTCATCTACCTTATCTATCAGGCTTTGAAGGAGGGCCTCTGAAGTACGGGCATTTTCAAACCATTGTGCTATTTGATTTCTAATGATTTTAACAGATTGGAATTTCTAGGATTCTATGAAAACCAACAGTTCTGCTTTTAAGTCTCACTGGAAATATGAGGCCTGTCCAGAAAGTATTCATCCGCATAATATGAGAAATAGAGACATTTATTGAAGAAGATACAAGAACCGTTGTGCGCAGGACAATGACGCCCCAGTCCCCTTCAAAGTAGGCTCCTTGGGACCTCACACAGTTCTCCCAGTCACCATCTGGTACCCCATTGTATTTTCCTGAATCTCATTGACAATCTGAAATCTCTTCCCTTTCAAAGGTGATTTTAGTTTTGGGAAAAGCCAGAAGTTGCAGGATGCCAAATCTGGGCTCTAGGGGGACTGAGTCACCTGGGTAATTTGATGTTTTACCAAAACACTCTGCACAAGACTTGATGCATGAGCAGATGCATTGTCATGATGAAGCTGACAATCACCAGTTGCTCATAGCCACAGACTTCTGACTCATCCCAATAATTTCTACTGAGGATGTTCAAGCTTAACGCAAAATTTGATGCAGATTCATTGCTTTACTCACTCAGTCATTTTGAATGTGATGGCCACACAGTACACATGCTCACTCAATGGCATCTGCCGCCCTAACTGACTAGTACAGTGAAGTCGTCATTGTTCACACATGCGCATTCCAGTCCACTCTCCTTGGCTGCCAGGTTACATGATGTCACGCAAACCATTCTCATTATATTAACAATAGTTGGACTTTTTCTGGACAGACCTCATAAACGTGAATCCCAGAAATAAATATTACAAGGAAGTACAAACATCCCTACTCACTGGAACTTTCCTGGCCTGCAGAGGTTTTGCCTGCTCAACAGAGACCATGCATGTCATATAAAGAAAAAAATAAGAATTTGGAACTTCATTTGGCTCGTTCTTGGTACTCATTGGTTGTGTGCTGACAAGTTGCACACCCTTCAGGCCCGGGGAGGTCTTTTCCAGACTGCGGGCTCAGTTCTTGCAAAAATGCTTTAGTGCATTTTCCCTGGAGTGGGTGTTTGCCATCATTTGGCTGTCCAGCATCTAGTCCCACTACTTTAAAAAAATTATATTATTGAGATGTAATTGACAAATAAACCTGTACATGTCTAATGTATACAATTTACTGAGTACCTACATATGCATACACCCATGATACTCTTAACATAATTAAAGTGATTAATGTATCCTTCAGCTTCAAAGGTTCCCTTGTATCCCCTTCTTCTGTGGTAAGAGTGCTTAACTGTGAGTTGCAGCCTCATAATAAATGTGTAAGTGCACAACACCGCTCCGTTAACTGTAGGTGCTGTGTTGTACAGCAGATCTCCAAACATGTTCATCTTGCATAACTGAAACTTCATACTCTCTGACAACACCCCATTTTTTAGCTCATGGCAACAACTGTTCTGCATTCTGCTGTCTGCTTTTATAAGTATGACAATTCATATGAGTGGAATCCTGCGGTGTTTGTCTTTCTGAGATTGGCTTATTTTGCATAGCATAATGTATCCCAGCTTTATGCATGTCATCACAAATGATAAGAGTTCCTTCTTTTGGGAGACTGAATAGTACTCCATTGTATGTATATACAACATTGTTTGACCCATTCATCTGTTGATGGACACTTGGGTTGTTTCCATATCTTGGCTATTATAAATAATGCTGCAATGAACATGGGAGTGCAGGTAACTCTTCAAGATCCTGATTTCATTTCCTTTGGATATATACCCAGAAGTGGAATTGCTAATAGTAGTTCTATTTTTAATTTTTTGAGAAAACTCCATACTGTCTTCCATAGGAGCTACACCGTTTTATATTGCTACCAATAAGGTACAAGGATTCCAATTTCTCCACATCCTTGCCAACACTTATTATCTTTTGTGTTTTTGATAATAGCCATTCTAACAGATGTGAGTTGATATCTACTTGTGGATTTGATTTGCATTTCTCTGATGATTCGTGATGTTGAGCACTTTTTCATGTACCTGGTGGCCATTCCTATGTCTTCCTTGGAGAAAGATCTATTCAAGCCCTTTGCCTGTCTCCTGACGGGTGGATTGCTATTGAATTGTAAATAGTCTCACTTCGTATTTCCTTTCTGGATACTCCCTTTTTGTGTGCAGTCTTGGTAGGAGGTAGTAGCTAGCTCTTCCCCCAGAAAGCCCAAAATGCTAGATTTCACTCTCCATCCTTTGTGCAACAGCACAGACACGTGACTTCCATTTGATCAGACACCATCTCCAGGGGCTTTAAATCTTGAGCAAGTCGTGCAAGGACTCAGGGGAGCTGAAGTCATCTGCACTGCAGAGCGGACTTTAGACTGTCGATGTGGCTGAGCCTGTGGGCGGTTCCTGATGCTTACCCTTCCTGGTCCCCCATGCTCCCTTCACTGTCTCCCACCCTCGTCCTAAGCCTCCTGTGATTTCTGTGAGTGCCTCATATCTATCTAATGAACTCCTTTTCTTTTTCTAATATAGCCAGGGTCTGTTTTTGTTGCTGCAATAAAGAATCCTAATGATACTATCTGCAAGTTCACTTTCCATCCGCCTTTCCCTCTGCAGATTCCCCTGTGCAGACAACGGTGTATGTGTCAGATGTCTGAAGCAAGGGAAGGGCATAGGCAACAGAGACCTGAGCTAAACATCATAGAGTCTCAGTTTTCAGTTTCCCTCTGAGTGTCTTTGGAATAGGAATAAACAGGCGTGTGCTTTACCGAGTAGTTAGCTAAACCCCCATAATCATTTTAAGGCTGTGCATGGAAAATCTGGAATAGACTACCTTTCAACCTCCCTCTTTCAGGGCTACCCAGTGGTTCCCAATCTTTAGTGTGCCTAAGGGTTACCTGGCATATTGTTAAAACATATGATTCCTGGACACCCTCTCCTTACCTTATACCCCAAGATTCCAGTTCAATAGAAGATTCTGATAAGGGTGGTGTCTTTTAGCCTTAGGGGTCAGACTGCTGAGTGAGTGGTATGTCTAGTGTACTGAAAACAATCATAACCAAAATTCCTAGTAGCGTAATTACTTAAGAGCTAAACTCTAAATATTTATTTCTTTCTAAACTTCCTAAATATCAGAAGGCTTAAGATAAAAGTGTGCAGTTTTATAATTATTGCATATTTTCACATACTTTAGCACATTAGATTCTCACATCCTCAGAGATAGGTAAGGATTATTTAGCTTTACTTTACAGATGAGGAAACTGAACCCCAGAAAAAATAAAGGACTTGCTGGAGACCAAATAGGCCGTGTCAAGTCCAGGTCTTTGGATTTCAAGTTCAGTGTTGTTTCTACAACAACATGGTATATATATTTGGAAATTTATGGAAGCCATTACAAAAATACCAGATTCACTTTGGATTCTAGGAAAGGACTTAAACATCTGTGTTAGTGAGCACTTAGAATCAATTAGTCAGACAGGAATAGAATCTTCGTCTTTAGGGAGTTTACAAGGTCAGAAGAATCTCCAGCTTAATCTGAGCAAGGCTGCAGGAAGAGTTAAAAGACTTAAAGGCTCACCAAACTCTTAAATTCTGGAATCCATATTTCAAGGGCATGTCATCATCCCAAGAACTTTGATTACCTTGTCAGGAATGACTTACCCATGTTAAAGCATCTGTTTCTGACAACTGGCATGCTTCACTAACAGTTAGGTCCACTTTTGAACCATGACCGCAGAAGGAACTAATGTGCTCTGGCAGTCCATCTTATCCCAGGGAAAGAGAGTAATACCAACCAAATGAATGCATTTGGGCCCTGTCTAAAACGTGTGATCTCCATGCAGTTCCAGAAGAAATGCTGTCCAATTTTAAACTGAGGAATTTGATTTGCAGATGAAGTTATGCATGTGGATTGTCCAGTTGATAACAATTCCTCTCGTTAGATCAGAGGAAGTTTGACTGACATCACTAGTTTTCCTACAAAGAACACATTTTTGTTTTTTGTTGTATGTAGTCCTTGCAACTCAGATAGTGGCAGTGTGCATTTCAGCACAAAAGCATAAGACATTTAAAATAGTAATTTTGTAGCATATGAGAAAACAGAATGATTTTGTAATAAGCAGAGCTAATTAAGATAGATGCTTTAGAAGCCACTGGGGAAGATGGGGAATCGTCTCCAATGTAACGCGGGTACATAGGGGCTAGTCTTTTTGTGCCAGTGTGTAACAAAGCTATTGTCAAAATTGTGTTATCTTCAAATATATGCATGCATTTGGAGATTTTATCTTAATAAGCATATATAGTTATTTTAACACAAGCATGTATCTATTTTAAAATTTAATAACTATGTTTTCATTTTATTTCATTCATTTACACAGAGCTAGATTTATACCAAAAAGGACAGAAGGTAGAATGCTATATCTTAATTAAAAAGTAAGATTTAAAAAAATGCACACATGTAGTGTGTTTTAGAACAATAAAAGAAGCTTAAAATACTAGCAGGCAACTTTACTCTCTTCTTTTTGTTTGTTTATATGTATTTGGGAATAAACTTAAGTCTTTCCACTTTTCAATTCCCAGATAAATTCTTTTTAAAAAAAAACCTTACTATTATTTTTTTAGCCTCACCCAATGCCATTTTTTTTTACTGCTTTCAGAGAGAGAGGAAGGGAGAGAGAGAAACATCAATGCAAGAGAGAAGCATTGATTGGTTTGCCTTCCAGTATGCACCCGGACCAGGGATAGAACCTGCAACCTTTCAGTTATGGTACAATGCTCCATTCAACTCAGACACAATGACCAAGGCCTAGATGAATTTTTGATTTGACTAAACTTGTCCAGGCCAGTAGTAGTAGTAAAAATCTTTCCAAACCTGCAGAATATTTACTGCTATTAAATGTTAGATTCTCATGCAATAATCTTTGGTGGACTAGGGAGCTTCAGTGACTCCTTCCAGTCCTTGGGACTCTTTCCTTTACACTCTCACCAGACAACATATATTTGCTGAGTGGCTTATCCTTAGAGACTTATGATTGACATCACGGCAGGACGGACAGCTGTTGGATGTCCAGGTGAATTTTTTCATCAGTTAAAGCTTGGTAGTCTTGTCATTTGGAAAAGTAAGGACGCCATTATTATCATTACTATCATTATTTAATGAGGTACCAGGATTTGACGAGGAAAATTCTTACTTGCTGGACTCTACTCATGAATGTATCTTTAACATCCTCTTAACATATAATAGGACAATTTCACCTGCTGTGGTTCTGTGAGAATCTAATTTCTGTATTGAATGGGTTATATTATTACACTCTCTGTAGTCAATAAATGATTTTTTCAGCATGAGAATGGATGTGGCAGGGCTGCACTAATTATACTGTTCACCCAAGATGAGGGTGCAAATGAATTGTTTGCTCTTGTAATCACACTGTGTATTACTCATCCTGTTTAGAAATGGGTTGGTATTATGAAAATAAAATCTGGTGATAATAATAGTTATCAGTTTATGTTGCAGCTATTATGTCCCAGGCTCCTCCCATCCATTGTCTACTTAATCCTCCCAAGAATCCTGTGTCTCCAGACATTCATTTACAGAAATGTACCCTTTACCGATCTTCCCACCGCCTAGCTCTCCACTCTGTTTCTATGAGTTTAATATTTCCCCTTAAAGTCCCGTTTAGGTGCAGGTTCACTGCAAGATTTCACCGTCGGTGCTGAGATATTTAGCTCTGCAGTGCCCTCTTGTGCTTGCAAGAGGCTTTACAGCTTCAAGATGACTCAAATCCTCTCACTGCCTTCCGCCTACCCCAACTTTCCTTTCCCACTTCAACCGTTGAGGTTGCCCGCCAGTTTTAAATTTAAATGGAGGTTTTAGCAGGCTCTTAGCAGATAATGGTGTCTTTGTCCCTGCTGGAATCCTCAACGCCTCCTCCCCTGCACTCAAGATTTTCTTCCCTTTATTGCTTTCTTTTAACAGTAAATTGCATAAAAGTGGTAAAAAAAAAACCAAAAAAAACAAAAAAAAAAAACCCAAAGCAGCTGGTTTCCAGGAGCTCAAACATTTGAAAGAGAAGCTACAATATTTATTGAGCTGAGAAGTTGACTGTGTTCTGGTAATTTATTTTTATAATTACTCAATTATGAATTCCCAGTTATAAATAAGGAATCAATGTTAATCAGGTCTCCTGAGAGCAAACACATTTTGACAAATGGCCAAACAGTTGAAAAACCTGACTCAAAGACACCCTTAAAATGACTTACACAGGAAAAAGGAAAGGAACTCTGAGTTCTTTAAAATGACAAAAATGCTAAAAGGTGCAAAAAGATTCTCTCCCCAGAGTAAACAAAAATAACCATTTTTGTAAAGCCAGTAACTAAGAAAATTAAGTTTTCTTTACTAAACTATTACTTTGACCAAATTGCCCTATGAACCAACTTCATGTCAACCAAATCGCTTTCGTCCCCATCAGATTTGGCTAAATTGTTTCCAATTTGTCTTTGGCCAAATCCTATGCTACTCACACAAGCCAATCGATATATAAGGAATTCCGTGATCAAAATGAAATTTTAAAACGGAAATGGTATGAATTCAATACATGTCTTCCCTTATATACTTGCTTGGCTTTTCAGACTTTTTATAACCATATGATTTGATCCTTACAAAAAAAAGGGGGGGAGATTATTTCTAGTTTACACTCAAGCAAACCAAAGTTTGGTGAAGCTAAGGGATTTTGTCCAAGGCCTCCTGGCTGGCAAGCTGCGAAACCAGGAGGAGGTCCCAGATCTTTTAGGCTCCCGGCCAATTCCATCACAGCAGGATTAAGAATAGAAACCCCGCCTTTCCCTGAGGGATGGAGCCTAGAACTGAGGGCGGGGCCTTGCCACAAGGTTTCAGGGCACTAACCTCACAGAACCCTGCTGTGGAATCTGAGGGAGACAAACTCATTTTACGGTTAGAGTGGCTGTATCTGTCAATGTGTGCGTGTGTGTTCGCCTCTTACAGTGTGACGATATGGAAGAAATAAAAGGATTTTTGACCAGTATTAATCAAAGTATTGTTTTCAAGTATTCTGCTCCCTAGGTTGTCCAATGTGGTCAGGAAAAGCTAACCCACACTTGTTCATCCACTCATTCATCCATATTTATTTAGTGCCTATACTCTATCAGCATCATCCTAGGTGCTGGGGATATAACAGCGGGCAAAACAAAGTACTGCCTTCAAACGATGCTCAGTCTAGTAAGACAGCAAATGGTACAGCACAGTAGGTGATCGAGGGTACAGTGATCTTGACCGAGGCTCAGGGAAAGGAGAAGTCGGGGAAGGGTCAGGTGGTGTGGCAGTGTACCACTGTTACACGGAGCCACAAAACACTGAGGTCATGTGCTTTTTTTCCGCTTTCCTTTCAGACAGCGATTTTCAACTTTTTTCATCTCATGCCACACATAAACTAATTACTAAACTTCTGCAGGACACCAAAAACTGTATTTTTTGCTGATTTGACAAAAAATAGGTATTCTCACTGGACAGCTATTGTTGTGTTGGCTGGTGTCATTTTTTATTTGACAACCTAAGGGAAAAGAGGTCAGTGCTATTGAATAAATAGTCAGGTATTACATGTTTCTCAAATTCTTGAGGCACACCAGTTGAAAATCCCTGCTCTAGGATAGTTTTCTTCATTGTGGATAATTCTTTATCTGGTCTAGTTTTGCCCTTAATATATGGAATGCTGATCTCATGAAAATCATAGACTATATCAACATTTTGAGCTCTTATTATGTGAAAGGTAGAGGGATAAGATTAGGCCCTACAAGATTTGGATAATTCTTCTATTCATCTTCAGCTGTACTTCCACAATATTTGTTCCAAAACTTTTCCACTTTTTCTCAGTTTTATATTCACTTATCATAATGCAACAGATGAATTGGTGTATTTTTTGAGAAATCAGAACTATGTGAAGTGATATCTGCCGTCATTCTATATCTTCCTGGCTCCCTCTCCCTACTCTCCAGCCTCAGGACAAGAGCCATTTTCAGTCCAGCTAAAAGGCAATTTCTTCACTTATGTTTTCAGTGATAGCCCATCCTGAGTCCCCTATGCTTTGGTTCTCATTCTCCTTTATAACATTTATTTTTCGTAACTTTTAATTTCATCAGACTGAGGTACAATCAACACAGAGATAACCATTTAACCCTGCTGCTGCCATTTAACCCTCGAACCACACCCCTCCTTTTAAGTGACTGCTCTCCAAGAATTTATATCCTGTAATCACTGCCTTTCTCTTCTAACTCCTTATTCTTGCCTTACCTGCCCCGATCTTCCAAATTCCTTATGCTCAACCAGCAAAAATATCAGGGAGCCATAGGTCAGAAAAAGAAAAGTTTCCAAGGTCACACTCTCTTGACTCCCGTGGACCAGGTTGTTTTCCTTCCCTTCCTCATTCATCGCCTGAGTCCCCTGGGTCTCATTGCTCAGTTTTCATCCCTGCTTTCTTCACTCACAAATACACTGTCTATGGCTGCTGGCCTATCGAGGTCTTTTCTCATTTAAACTCATGATCATGAAATGAAGCCCTTACACTAGGTTTTGTGTGTCGATCAATTATATAACTAAGCCTGTTGTATCACTGAACCACTGGGTCAAATTCTTAATAATTTTGATCATTTTCTCCTCTCTCCCTCCCATGTCAGTTAAGACCTCTAAATATATATGTATTTTTTGCCTTTCCCTGTTCTTCCAAAAGTTAATGTAAGTATTTATCGATTTACAATTCACATAATTGAAATACCCTTCGCTTTATGGTGATAGGAAGAGCATAATGGTAACATTGTTTGGTTTCATTTTGTTTTCAAGAGGTTTATTTATTTATTTACGCTAAGGACTTTATTCCAAACAAAACTAGAAATAAAAAATTGAGAGCTATTTCTCTGAGCATGGTAGGGGATCAGGGCAGGGAATTCCTCGTGGCTAGGCCAACACCCTAATAGGTCAGGGGAGTTGAGGTAAATCCTTTCCTGGACCCTGTGGTGGGGACCCTTAGCATATGCGGGTGCCTATGTGAGTCCACTTGTCAAGGGGAACTTGAGCTAAGGGTCAGTCTCTGGTTTTTTACTCTCAGTTTCCCATCTGTACAATGGGAATAATATTAGTACCTATCTCATCTCTGCCTTGCAGAGCTATGGTGATAATTAAAAGAGGACAGTTGCGTTTTGGTGTTTGCCAGCTGGGAGGGGGTGTGGGGTAATGGGTGAGAGGTGAGGGGATTAAGAAGTACAAATGGGTAGTCATAGGATAGCCATGGGAAAGTAAACTACAGTATAGGAAGTGGAGTAGCCAAAGTTATACACGTGACCCATGGGCAGGAATAATGGTGGGGGGATGGCCTGAGGGAGTAGGTAGGGGTGCTGGGTGGAGGGGGATAAACAGAAAAATTGGCCCAACTGTAATAGCATAATCAATAAAATACAGTTCTTTAAAAAAGATGACAGTTAAAATATGGAAAGCATTAGCACAGTACTGACACAAATTAGAAAATGAAGAAACACAGCTGCTATATCAGTCAGGATTCTTTCTTGCATGTGAGTGAAACAAAAGACAACTTATTGGCCTTAACAATGGTATCAAACAATGGCCGAAGGCCCAATCTCTGTTTCTCTGTCTGTCTCTCTGCCCCCATCTGATTTCCAATTTCATCTGGATTTCCAAGGACGTGTAGTGTCTGAATAATGAAAAGAAACTGCGCTTTTAAATATGACACGGCTTCAAACACTTTGCATGGATATCTCATGTAACCTCCACCATAATAGCTACAATGAGGTAGTTATTATAACCATCTCATTTTACAAATGAGGAAACTAAGGCATAGAGGTTAATAGTGAGAAAGCGGCGGAACTGAGAACTGAGCCCAGCAGTCCTACCCCAAAGCCCTTGTGCTCAACTATTACACAGACTTCATCTGAAGGCATTAATGGACGAATAGATGAAAAGGATAAGGAGTTTTAAACAAGAAAAAATATAGTATTATGAAAATTTTGACTTCTGATGTTACTAGTAACTTCAACGCAAAATTGTGGATTAATTTATCTTTGCACCCACAGCATCTAACTAGTAGGCACACAGACAGCAACTAATAAATGTTTGACAGATGAATTAACTCATCACCAGCAAACTCTACCCTCTGTCATCTCAACATTGCTTATTTATTTTATCTTTTTCATTTGAGAATTACTCATCTCACCCCAAAGTATAAGCCAATAAACTTATGCACAT
The DNA here is from genome assembly GCA_004026765.1 of Micronycteris hirsuta. NCBI lineage: Eukaryota > Metazoa > Chordata > Mammalia > Chiroptera > Phyllostomidae > Micronycteris > Micronycteris hirsuta. The sequence continues at coordinate 58,857 of PVJI01005474.1, forward strand.
GGTCAGTTCATTTTTAAAAAATCAGGAGAACTAGTAGTAAGTGTTCTTAAAGAAAAGATCAGAGAAAATTTTCCAACACTAGTGGTTCCCAGGTAAACAAAAGTTTCCACCTTCTCTGGCGCCCTCTTGCGCTTTGTGGTGGAAGCAATCAAGAGTGCGGATGCTTCCCGGAAATGAATCTGGATTTTCTTTAGACACACCCAGTACAAGGGCGCGCAGGTGTGCGCGCACACGAAACCTGACAGATTAACCTTTCGTTTTCCCTCTCTGCATGTTAGTCTAATCAGTGCTTGTGTCAGGAATTGTAAAATGTTATGTCACCTGGGTTTCTCCAGTCCCACTAGGCTGCAATTCACCTTAACAGTTTGAATTTCCTCCAGCTTCTAGAGACTCACACAACTTACAGAATGCACTGATGTGTTTGGAGGAAGTATGTGTCACGTGTGTTACCTGGCAAGACTGCTCTGGTTGATCTCTCTCTCTCTCTCTGGCCAAGGCTCTGACTTCCTTGAGAAATTAAAACCGCAGTTTCTCTTGGAGAGAAGAAAGCATAAGCACTCACTTTTCCTTAGAAGGGCCCTCAAACCCTGGCCTGTGTGGCTCAGTTGGTAGCAGCCTCGTGCTGCTGATCAATGTTTCTCTCCTCTTTCTCCCTCCCTTCCCTCTCTCTAAAATCAACGGGCATGTCCTCGGGTCAGGCTAAAATAATTAATTAATTTTTTAAAAAAGGGCCCTCAAAGCAGTGCCGCTTGTTCTTCAATGTCTTGCAGAGCATTCTGTTTGTTCTCTAGGGAAACGGGCCTTTCGGCTTTCCAAGTCTCCCTGTGCACAACAAGAATCTTTCATACAACCACTGCAAAGGAATCGAGAGGCTCAGGAGGGAAATGCAAGTGACACATCCCATGTTGCTTGAATCAGGCATCCGACCCCAGCAACTGGACAGACAGCCTCCGATATTTCTGGTTCTTAGTTAGACTTCAGCTGGAGCCTGCATTACATTTCCAGGAAATGGAATAATTAGTGATAACATTAAAATGATTAATAGTAGTGGCTGACTTCCATTTAGTGCTTAGCAGGTACTGAATACATTGCCAAGTGCTTTAGATGCAGCACCTCACTTGATTTTTATGTTTCCAGGGAAGCCAGTACTGTTATAACCCTCATTTCACAGATAAGGAAGCTGAGGTCCGGGGAGCTTCCGTGCTCTGAGAGACACTGCAGCTCTGAGAGGGTCTGTTTGGTGTAGTCGTTCGAGCCGGAAGGCTGCAGCTCCAGTGCTGGCTCTTCCGCTTCCTAGCTGGGTGGATTTGGGTGAGCCACTTAACCTGTCTTGCCTCAGTTTCCTTACCTGTAACAACAGTAATTCCTGCTTCATAAGGATGTTGCAGGTATTCAATGAGTTAATATATGCAAAGTGATTAATGGTACTTGGCATACGTTAAGTGCTATATATGTGCTTCTAAAAAAAGAAGAGGTGCAGCTCAGGATGCTTCCCGTCACTCTATGGTCTCCATAAGGTGACTTTGTTTATTCTCCTTGTGGATATTACTAGGAAATGGACCCCAATAAAATGCCCTGAATAACATGATGAATTTCTCTTTTGTGCAGCAGAATCATCTGAAGAGCTCTGAAAACTACTGATTCTGATTCAACAGTTCTAGGGCAAGGCCCAGGCATCTTTATTTTTCTAAAGTTTCATGAGATGCCCATGTGTAGCCAGGATTGCAAGTCACTGCCCTAGTACTTACATGTTTACAAAGATTTATTTATTTATTTATTTATTTATTTATTTATTTATTTATAGAGAAAGGGGAAGGGAGGGAGAAAGAGAAGGAGAGAAACATCAATATGCGGTTGCCTCTCATGTGCCCCCAACTGAGGACCTGGCCTGCAACCAGGCATGTGCCCTGACTGGGAATTGAACCAGCAACCCCTTGGTTTGCAGGCCAGCACTCAATCCACTGCACCACACCAGCCAGGGCACAAAGTTCTTTCCCATAATAAGATCATATTTATCCCATTTTACTACATGCTAGATACTAAGCGCTTTAATTTGCATCACTAAAAATTCCATGGTTTAGGTAGTTATTATCATTCATACATTACAGATGGGAAAAACAAGAAACAGAATGAGACTTGCCTGAAGTCACTTAGCTGGCTGGTCGTAGAGCCAGGATTTTGGACCATGTGGACGGATGCCATGGCTTGTATACTAACTACCAGTCTACACTGCCTTTGCACATGGTCCCTAATGTGAACTGAGCCATACATCTGTGCAGTGTGCTGGCTTTGCCATTCCCCCAATTTATAGATGAGGAGGCTAAAACGAAGGATCTGACCCAATGTACACAGCTAGTTATTTCATAAGGTCTTTTGTATGTGTTCCCTCCTCTTCTCTGCTTTGGCCCATGCCTGCAACCCATAACTTACTCTGGCAAGGGCTTCATCCCAAAGCCCTCTTCTATCTTTATCCCCACTCTGCATAGTACCTCTAACTCCAGATTCACCCACTAAATGAAGAACTCATCAGGCAACCCTCTTGTTTAGAATTTGACTAATATTTGTCCTGTTTGCCATCTGTAGTGGGTTGAATAGTGGCTCTCAAAATGATATGTGCCTCCTAACCCTGAGAACTTGTGAATGTGACTTGTGTGCAGAAGGATCTTTACCTATGTAGTTAAGCTGAGGCTCTCCAGATGAGATCATGCAGGATTCTATGGGCAGGTCCTAAATCCAATGACAAAAATCCTTATAAGAGATAAAAGAAAAGATACAGACACACAGAGAAGAAGGCCGTTTGAAGACAGAGGCAGAGATTGGAGTTCTGCAGCCACAAGCCAAGGAATGCTTGGAGACACCACAAACTGGAACAAGAAGGATCTCTCTCCTCACACCTCCCTCTGGAGGGATCGTGGCCCTGCTGACACCTTGACTTCAGACTTCTTGCCTCCAGAGCTGTGAGAGAATGAGTTTCTGTTGTAAGCCACCCAGTTTGCGGTACTTCGTGACAGCAGCCCTAGGACACTAACACCACCTCTACACCTCTTCTTGACTTTCAGGGCTCGTGACAGGTGTGGCTTCCCTGCTCATCTGGCCCTATGTCTTGAATAAACCCTCTGCCCTATCTACTCCTCCTTCACTGTCTTCTGCATGGGACCCTCAGGTCCTCTAGGTGCCTTCCCTCATGTTGGAAAGAAAACATGTTAATGTAACAGAATTCCCCTCAGAAGGGAACTGTCATTGAGGTGGAATATGGAAAAGATGAGTTCTGCAAGGACATGGGGGCAGTGGGGGCAGGGCACCTTTGCCTATGAGTTACTTGCCGAGTTTTCTCCTTCTTTTTCTTACCCTTTGCTATGCCGTCTCCATTAAAGAGCATACATGAGACTTAGCAAGCCATACTTCATCCTTGAGCATCATTTGTAAAGTAAGAGTGTTTGACAAGTTGACCTCTTACTCGCCTTCTAGGTCTCACATATAAAGTATATAGAAATACATCCATGCGAAAGTTTTCCTTGAGCACCTGCCAAGGGCTAAACACTGTTCCAAGAGCTGAGGGTAAAGCAATGAGGTAGCCGTGGTGCCTCGGGTCCCAGAGTCGAGTCTTCCTGGGTGGATGATTACTGTGCTCTGGGTCACCAGGAAGTCCAAAGGGAAGGGGTGAAGGGTGAGCAAACGTATAGGGACAGGGACACCCAAGACAGGCAAAGAATAGGTTTGTTTTATCCCTCTTTGGGGTGGTTGGGTGGGAAGGGTTAAGTTTTTGACATGGTGGAGTTGAGATGAAAATGTCCGATACACAACTGAGATTACAGGTTTTAGAAAGGGACGGCAAAGGTCACGTGTATTGGCTGAACCCCTGGATAGGGGTGCGCTCAGCCCAGCTGAAGAAGCATGCCAGGGAGAGGGTCCTGGAGGTCTGCAAGTGTCGCACCTTGCCCTCTGCAGCGCACATGCTCTCCCGCTCACGTGACCGGCACTCACGCTCCCGTGGGAACTGTACGTCCCTTCCCAGGTCCCGCCCTATGGGCGGGGCGACTCCGGCGGTTCCGCGAAGCACCAGGAAGATGAAGCCGGGTAGGCGTGGGCGTGGCCGCCTCAGACCCTCGGCGTTTGGGGGGGCGCCGCTGCGAGGGGCAGGGGACAAGGAACCCCAGGGAAGGGGGGGATGCCCGATGCCCCAGGCTATGTTGCTGAGCGCAGGAGCGGCAGCGGCGGTTGCCGCGCTGGTAGCCACCCTGCTCCTGCTACGGTGTGAGGTCGCGGGGCCGGGGGCCGGCTCCAGGTAACCCTCGCTCGGGGCACAGAGCCGGGCCCCCGCACCCTTTGGGCAGAGGACGGGGGGATCGGGACCGAGGGTACCAAGGGGAACGAGGCCTCTTGGTGCCCGCAGTCTGTGGCCCCTTCCGGGGTTTGGGTTGACGCCCTCTCTGCAGGTGACTCAGCGCTTTCCCCTGGCGCCGCGGAGAATAACAATACTTTCCTCCAGGACGAATAAACATCCTCGTTCCCCAGGGAAAGCCAGGCCACCCCTTAAACATCCTAAGATCAGCACCTGTTGATGTTATTTCAGTAGCATGGCTGAGACAGAGGCGCTGCCCAAGCTTCGGGAAGACTTCAGGAGGCAGAACAAATCCGTCTTTATTTTGGGCGCCAGCGGGGAAACCGGCAGGGTACTCGTAAAAGAAATACTGGAGCAGAGCCTGTTTTCCAAAGTCACCGTCATTGGCCGGAGGAAGCTGACTTTTGATGAGGAAGCGTATAAAAATGTGGTGGGTATTTGAGCTGAGACTCAAAATGTAGGTGCAGTGATTCTGCCGGGTGGACAAAGTCCGTGCTTGCAGGTTGAACCTTGCCTGCCAGCGGTGGTGGTGGCTGCCAGAGGTGATCGGAGTGTGGCCAAGCCTGGCCTGCGGGAGCCCTTCCTGAAAGCTGGAGGTCTGGTTGTAGGCCTCTGTGGGCCACATCTCCCTTGTGGCCTTGGGCAAAGGCCTTCTCTCCGTCCGGGCCCCTGTAAGGCTGGGCCCAGGTCGTAATGGGAGGCAGAGCCCATCATCGTGGTCAAGCTGGGCTCTAGACACAGCCCACTTGGCTTGTTTCGTCTCCCTGTCCACCCCACGCGGATGTTGTCAGTGAGTCAGAAGATGGTTTTCAGAGCAGGAAGGGCCTATGGCAGTGAGCGGAAGGTGATTCACTTAGAAGAATTTGCCCCGCCTGCCTTCCCAGGGCTGCAGCCTTGTGTCTGTAGGCAGAGTATTCCTTCCCCTGACTTTCATTTAGGCTTTCATGGTTAACCTGGCAATACGCCAGACTTCATCCTGGTGCACACTCCCGAAGTACAGGGTCTGGCACAAACAGCACCTTTTTTATTACAAAATCATAAACATGTAATTCTGTAACATCACGATAGCACACTCATGATGTTTTAGGTGAAATGTCAAAACTATAAATTATTACACTCCTATTATTACCCTACCAACCACACTCAAGGAGGCGTTAACTTCTGCCCAACCCTGTATTTGAAGTCTGAGCTTCAGTACATTATGGTGTAATCCTGAGAGCCCCTAATTATAGAACTTGGTCCCGCAGGTTTCACAGGTGGAAACTTCCAGATAACAAATGGTCTCACTAATGAATGCTCAACTCCTGCAGGTCCATGTTCACATCATTTTGCATGCCTTTGGTCCATCAGGAAATTTCTGTTTAAAATGGACATCTTTGCTCAGACTTAGGCAGTAACGTGCAGACTTCACAGTCTGGTTTTATTGGGTGTGTCTGAAACTTTGGGTAATTAGAAAGTGAAATCAAGTTCTGTGCTTTGATAGTCTATTTTGGTGGCACATCTTTTGGTCGAGCACTTTATGCAAACATTTTTCTTCAACATTGTGTACAGTGCCAGAAAAATTATTTTGAAAGAGTTGATGGTAGGGAAAGAAAGCAACATTTTATGTGAACTCCTGCATGATGGGTGGGAACTGAACTCACTTTCTTTTTTAAGGTTCACAGCAAACTTACTAGGTTAGATAAAGGTTCTTAAATTTCAGTGAGCATGAGAATTTCCAAGGGTGCTTATTAAAAGTGAAGTTTTTGCCCTGGCAGGGTGGCTCAGTTGGTTGGAGCATTGTCCCATACGCCAAAAGGCTGCGGGTTCAATCCCTGGTCAGGACATACACAAGAAGCAACCAGTCGATGTTTCTCTCTCATATCAATGTTTCTTTCTCTCCCTTCCTTTCTCTCTCAAATCAATAAAAAATATCCTAGGGTGAGGACTTTTTGTTTAAAAGTGAAGTTTCTGACTCAGAAGTATTGGTATGAGACCTAAGAATAGGCCCTTATATCAAGCATCCACTTGCACGTGGTTCATGGATTGGACTGAAGGAAAGATTAATATTTACATTTTACTGCTGAAAAACTGAGGCATGATAAAATAACTTGGCTAAAATGACATGCTTAGGAAGTAGCGGGCCCAGGACTCTAACCTAGGCATTTGAGATACCAAACACCATTCTTTGACCCCGCCTTGTAAGCTCATTGGTATTCCTTCTGCTAATTTGCTGACAGGTCTTTTATGTTTTCAGAGAGAAAATTATAATTGAACCTGACTTTAGAGATCCGGATCGACCCTAGTCCAATTATGTGTACCCTGGCCGTATTTAGTGCCTTGTTGACTTTGAGTTCAGATTAATTGGGTTTTGGCGGGAGAACATGAGCTTGCAGAATTTGGTGTTAAGTAGGCAGACTCTTCAGTGATGTCTGGCAATTTCTTCTTTAAATGAAGCGGGGTATTTTTAAAAATAACATCAAGTTATATATGACTGTGTCCTTGTCGTCTAGAATCAAGAAGTGGTGGATTTTGAAAAGCTGGATGACTACGCGTCTGCCTTTCAAGGCCATGACATTGGATTCTGTTGCCTGGGCACCACGAAAGCAAAAGCCGGGGCGGTAAGGCAGAAATATACGCTTATCCATTTTCTCTAGCTAGTAATGTCAAAAATTCCTTTCTTGCCTACTTTTTCTTTACGTTTGCAGTACTTTAATGTAGACAAGCTCTTATCATTTCAAATTTCATTTGCTGCCCTACCCTTTGTCGTACTATAAATAGCAACGAGAAGTCCATCTTTCCTTCAAAGTAATACTTGAGGGCAGGCCAGTGTGCTGGGGACATCATGCCTATTTACATGGTCTTGCAAATATTGCTGTCACTGCGTCCCCTGGCTAAGGCAGACCATTACATTGGGGCAAAAGTAACTGGCTGATGCTGTCAGCAGTAAGTTTTTTATTTTCTTTCTCTTTATAGATGTTTTAAACTTCAAGCATTCTCTCTCACTTGAATGATTTGCTTCAACCTATTTTCCTGCCAAGCTTTAAACTTCTGGGACAGAGCATCCACACAGAGGCACGATTCAGCTGATGTGCCTCCAGGGGTGACTCAGCCCCGGCAATGATTCAACCCCAGTGGTGATTCAGCCCCACCTGACGCAGCACTGTTCCAACACAAATTTAATTTTCTTTTTAATGCTTCTCTAAATTGTATCAGCCCCTATCCAGGAGTCAGAGTTTACTGCATAGTTAGAAGTCATAGCTTACTACATAGATCTTGGGCAAGTGTTAATCTAGCTTATTTACCTTATATTTTGACTATACTTTGTCCTTCCAGCAGAATTTACTTGCTGGAGCTAAACGTGCCCGTTAACTCTGCAGGACCCTTACGCTGCCATGGGGGCGCAACACAGGGGTATACACAGCCCACGTGTCGGAATCATCAGGAGAACACGTGCTTAAGAGCTGTCAGTGTGTATCAGTCAAGGACTTAGCCTCAGTTGTATTTCTCCTGATGAACCAAAGAATAATTCTGTTTATGCTTTCAGTAGGGATCTATTTCCAAATGTTCTGCAGTTCTACCATGTCCACTTTGGATACAGCTGGATTCTGAGCTCTGTGCCAGGATTTGGCACATTCTCTCTCCTAGAAAGGGTCATGTTCCTGCTCAGCGGCTAGTGCAGTCCTTTTTGCCCCAGGGACAGTCACAAGCAGTGTGCCCTCTAAAAGCACTGAAAAAGTTTTGTCCTGTCTGAAATGCCAACCTGGTTTTGGCGGTGACTCAGCAAAATAAAACAAACACTGCATTAGGCATAGAGCTGTTGATTTCCATGACATAAAAGCAAATCTCATAGGGAGCGCTAGGGAAAGTATAAATTGCTTTGTTGCATCCAAATTGTGTGATGCAATTTTAACCAGAAGCATTGGGTGTCTTTCCTATTTAGAATATTTTTTAGTAAGCAGGAGAATAGTAAGCTAAATAGTCTCAGAAATGAGTTAGGGTTTAAATGGTTTAAGATGATAGTGGCAGAAATCTGACATTTCCTCCAGAAGCTTTTTATTTATTTATTTTTTAATTAATTTAGGTTGGATGCAATATAAACTTTGGAGGTTGTGATAAGTTTAGGCAATTTAAAAGAGGTGAGAATTCACAAGTGGCTAGGTAATCCCAGTTTGATGGCGTTGTGGATTTCTAAGCTCACTCCGCCTGGCGTTCTGGGTCAGCAGCCTTCTGGGTAGAAACGGAGTTCCTCGGATGGATCCTGCAGAGCTGGAGGTGGCAAGCCCGGGGTCATTCTGTCGCCATTTTGTAACTGGAACACCCCACATCTTGCCCTAGCAATCTGAGATTCCAGTAGAGAAACCTAAAGAAAGTCGGGGTTTCTGTCTCAGTGTTCAACCCCCGAGTAGCCAGCTTTCCCCCCTATGACCTTCAGTATTTTCCAGGGTGGCTTAAACAACAGCAAGTTACTGCTTCACGGTTCTGGAGGCTGGAAGTCTGAGTGAGATCAGGTGTGGCAGGACTGGGTCCTTCTGAGGGCTGTGAGGGAGGATTTTTCCAAGCTTCGCTCATTGAGTTAGAGATGGCTGCCTTCTTCCTGTGTCTCTTCACCTGGTAGTTTTCCTGCATGTGTGACTATGACTGAATTTCTCCTCTTTATAATGACATTAGTCAAATCGGACTAAGAACCACGCTATTCTGTATGTCCTCATCTTAACAAATTACATCTTTAATGAGCCTATTTCCAAAAGAGGTCATATTCTGAGGTACTAGAGGTTAGAACTTCACCCTGTGGATTTTGGGGGAAACACTGAAACCCATAAAATTAAGTCTCCCCGGATTTCTGTTGAAACCAGTGCTAGGGATAGGTTAACTTTCTTCAGCTGTTCGGAAAACCATTTCTTTATCAGTACCTGGTTAGATGCTAATCTTCCTTTTCACACTCACAAGCCCTGGCTGTCTAATCAGTGCAGCGACTTCCTGAGTTGGCCCGAATCCATATTTACTGGGTCACTTGCTTGGAAACTGTATTTTAAGCAGGCTCCTTGGGAGATTCTGATGCAGCCAGCTCTCCTCTTCTTGTTGGACCTACTTCCAGGAGGCATTGGGATAATTAGTCTTCCTCACTCGTTGGTTTTTCTGGTACTTTAGTCCCAGATAGCTTCGTCTTGCTTTAGTGAGTAATTTGCGTGCTAGTGAAGGTTGAAATAACCTTGGAAAACCAGACCCATGTGGTCTGGAATGAAGAGCAAAGATGCCGCTGAGAATAGTGTTTTCTCTTGACTTGTGTTCAGAAAAGGATTTGGTTAGGGAGTTTGAGGTGTTAATGATGTGGTTTCACCACTTTATTTGTCTCCTCGCCTGGTAGGTAGGCACAGGCTCCAGCAGTCCAGGTTCTTGGATTCCGTCGAATGATGATGCCGTTCATGTCATTAATGCAGCCATTGTGACATTATATTTGTAGCATTTATTAGGTATCATTATAGTCTCGTGGCTTCTGATTCTAATGATATGTTCTTCTAACCCAGGGGCTTGCAAACTACAGACTGCGGGCCAAACACAGCCCGCCTGTTTCTCTACAGCCCAGGAGCTAAGAATGTTTTTATACTTTTAAATGGCTAAGAAATGGAAAAGAGGAATAATATGTCATGACATGAAAATATAAGAAATTCAAATTTCAGTAATCCATAACGTTTTATTGGAACATAGCTGTTCTCATCGCTTTATTATATATGGCTGCTTTTACACCATGGCGTCAGAGCCATGTAATTGCAACAGAAGCCTGTAAATCTGAAAAATTTACTATTTCATCCTTTACAGGAAAAGGTTGCCCACTCCTGTTGTAATTTCTGCAGTTTTATTTGATGTCTAGGAGGGGACTTGTGAGTGACAAGGTCTTGGATGGTTTGAGGGGCCCAGATCACAGGCTCCATTTGGATACCAGGTAGCTGTGGGACCTGGGGTACGTGGTTAGGTCCTGTGGGCTGTGCCTCTTTGTTCGAGAGGGAGGGGCCCCTGGAGCCCATTCGGCCTGCGGAGTGCTTTGACTTTCATAACGCAGAGACAAGAATGCCCCAAAGGGAAAAATTCTGTGAGGACATAGAGATTTACTCATGAATCCTCAGTACACGTTTAATTTATTTTTCTATCCAGACCTCTTCCTCTAACCAAGATCTCGGCTCCACCATGTACATCAAATACGGAGACGCTCTCCAGGAAGGAGGCAACAGATGGGGCATCAGACTATCATGTTTGCTGTTCGTCAGCATCTCTGTTTTCTAGTCTAATTTATAAGGTTGCAATAAAGGAAAGAGAATCTGAAGCAGAAATATAGCTAAGTATGACCCATTACAGAATGACAGATCTGCCCTTCTTGGAACAGCGTCCCCCTGACCTTGAGTCATTTTGGCATGCCTGCTTGTCGTATCGGCCACTGCCAAAATACCTTGTTGGACGAGGTGTTCTTCAGCCGGAGTATTCCCAGTTTTCAAGCATTGGTAGAGAAGATTAGAAGAAATACTTAGTAGCTTTGGATTTTAATATGGCTTAAGTAGAGGGTAATTGGAACCCTGGCCAGTGTGGCCCAGTTGGTTGGAGCGTAGTCCCACGGACCAAAAGGTTGCAGGTTCGATCATTGGTCAAGGCACAGACCTAGGTTGTGGGTTCGATCCCCTTTGGGGGCACGTATAGGAGGCAACTAACCAATGTTTCTCTCTCTCTCTCACCCCCATCCCAACCTTCCCCTCTTTCTAAAAGCAATGAAAAAAATGTCCTTGGGTGAGGATTAAAAAAAAAGAGTAATTGGAGAATTTGTCTCCCTAGATATTTGTGGAGTATATGAAAATACCTCTGCTAAATTGTATTACATTGTGTTTACTCATCCAGATGGATTTTGGGAAAGGAAATTTATAGTGGGAACTTACTTAATCAATTCCCTTTTTAGAAGGCATTCTGATTCCTAGCTTGGAGCAGGATACACTGACTGTGGAATGATAAAGACACAAAGCATAACGGACTTCATGCCCTCAGAAGAGATGTCTTTTCTCCCGCCATATGGTTACGGAAACTATATACAGTTTTTCCAGAAATTGCATCTCTGGGAGATGGAGTAGTTTGTTTTTCTATTTTTATTTGAGCAGCTAGAGAATAAGAAAAGGTGTTAATGATATGATTTTAAAGATAGCTCCTTTCTCTCTATAAATGGACTCTCCCTCACTCCAAGAAAAAATGGATGTGTGTTGATACCTCTGAGCCAGTCAGCAGGATCCACGTTTACGTTCGGTTTCTAAGTCCGTGAAAGCCATTGACCCCTTTGCTTTCGAGTTTCATTCACCAGCTAAAAGGGCACGCATCAGGGTGGGGGAAATGAAATTCAAAATTTGTGTGCTTGGAGAATGCATATTTATAATCAGCTTGAGGGCTCAGAGGATTTGTGAAATCGGTTTGGATTAACAGCCATTGATTGCTAATAAAACAATATTTAGCTTTGTCCCAAGAACAGCGATGGAGAAAGGTATGGGCACCTTGTCAACCGGGCCCATTGAGCGGGGATGATGGGCTAAGCGTGGGGGTCTCCGCAGCGGCGTGGGCGCCCCTCCTTCGAGCAGCAGTTGTCAGTCGTTGGCGAGGCGCGAAAGGAAGGACGCCGGCGGCTGATGGCTGGGGTGGGATTGAGGCGCCTTAGCTGACTAATCAGATTGAAAAAGTCCCATGGTATTTATGTCACTTTAATTTCCATCAAACAATTGGAGCCGACAGCACTCTATTAAGGAGAGGTTGATCCAGAACTAAAGCCAAATAAATTAGGGTCTCACTTTAATCAAATTATCCCTTTAGTGGCCCTGGATTAAGAGAGAGAGAGACAGCGTCGGTCTAGAGACTTGTGATTGGCTCAATCTTCCCTTATTTTTAAAGAAACCGATGAAAGAAAAGCATTTTAACAGAGACAACTTTAACGCACCTTCCAAGAAATAGTGCTAAAACCACAGCAACAACAAAAAGGATTTTATTTCACTAGTCAACTATGTCATTTTATTATGAATAATGAACCTGTTATTAAAATCAGAGTTCTGGTGAATTGGAATAAGGGGAAGAGATAGACATGGAATAGAAATTGGGTGTTTTAGAATTTTTCTATGTAGTTTTAGATTGTTTTTCTTGGCACACTTTCAGCACATATAAAATCTCATTTCAGAAAATGGCTCAGAGGAGAATCACATCCCTTCTCAGGATGTGCTGAGAATTAAAATTGGTTTGCTCTACACTGATGTAAAAAGGCAACAACGTCGGTTTGCGTCCGTGTGCAGGGCAGGCCAGCGAGTCAGTTAAGGTGGAATGTCGAAGTGCACAACACGAAAGGAGATGGTGTTGATTCGCTCGTTAAGTTTCTATTCCCTAAAGGGAGGCAGAAAGTGACGCGGCCAGCGGGTGGTGACAGCTGTACTGTGTGTGATGAGAAAGGAGGACAAGAGAGGCTGTGGGGGTAACAGTAATTTACCCCCAAGGTCTGTTTCTTGATTTAGGAACTGGTTGCCGAGTACTGTTCAGTTTATGAAAATTCAGCAAGCTCTATACTTACAATCTGTTTCATTTTCTTTTATGCTTGGGGCTATTGTTTTAAACTTGAATTCTGTATTAGTTTTCTATGGCTGCTGTAACAAATTGCCTCAAATTTAGTGGCCTAAAACAACATACATGTATAATCTTACAGTTCTGTAAATTAGAAGCCCAACATGGACTTTGCTGAGATAAAATCAAAGTGTGGAGGGGGCTCTAGGGGAGAATCCGTTTTGTTACCTTCTCTAGCTTTTCAAGGTCACCCCCATTCCTTGGTTCATGGTCACCTCCCTCCATCCTTAAGGCCAGCTGTGGGGCAATCATGTGCTTCTCACATTGCTGAACTCTAACCTCTTCTGCTTCTCTTTTCTGCTTTGAAGCACTCTTGTTATTACTTTGGCCCAGTTAGATGATACAGAATCATCTTATTTTTAGGCCAGCTGATTGATTGGTAACCTTAATTCCACCTATAATCTTAATTTCCTCTTTTGTTCTTTAAAAAAATATTTCAGTTCCAGTTGACATACAATTTTATATTAGCTTAAGATGTACAATGTAGTGATTACAAACTTACGAAGTGATCACTCTGATAAGTGTAGTAGCCACCGGACACCGGACGTGGTTATCACAATGTTATCGACTGTATTCCCTAGGCTGTACTTTTCATCCCTGTGACTGTTTTTATATCCGCCAACTTGTGCATCTTAATTCCTTCCACTTTTTCACCTGTCCCCTCCACCCCTCTCTCCGTTTTGGCCACTGTATGTATCTTTGCCGTGTAACCTAACATACTCACAGGTGTGGGGATTAGGAAGTGGGCATCTTGGAGGGGCCATTGTTCCGCCTTTCCAAGTATGAATTAGTCATTTTTGTTGGCTAGAGATTGTGTGAGATAAAAAGGAATGGTGGGCACAATTTGCACTCTGCTCTCAGCTCTCTCTTATTAGCCAGCACTTCAGTTCTATGAAGGATGCACATCTCGATACGAAATGAAACATTTAGGACCCATAACTACCGTAGGGCAAATTTTTAATTTAAAAAATCATTGGGGCATTAAGCAACCTTCAGATTTAGAATCCTCATGATAGAAAACCTCATTTACATAATTGTGGGTACCTGTGAAGTTCAGCTTTGGTAGATTTTAGACTTCTCTTCAGATGTCTTGAGTCTGAGGATGCCAGTTATTTGGTGGTCCCAAGAAACATCACTATGTGGAATTCCCTTGTCCAGGGACAGGCCCATGTGCTTCCGTGAGGCCCTGGAAATGAGTCTCTATTCTGTTGTTTGCATCATCCTCTCCCCTCTTCCTTCTATTGCCTCTTAGTTCTTTTCTCTTCTAATTGGATTTTCTCTGCTTTCATTGGACGTTACTTGATATGTTCAAATATTTTTGGAGCACCTACCACATGCTGGGCATGTACCGAACGCTGAGATGTGAATCTGGAAGAAAGACCCAACCACTGCCCTCCCTAGACGGAGTCTAGACTGCGGTCTCCAAACATTGTTGATTATACACCTGTCAGTAACAAAAACTGAGGATGCACTTTTTGCTAATATGTAAAGTATGTTGTAAAACATATGCAACACTGGCAGATTAAGTAGACTATTCTCACAGTGCCTGGGTAGTGTTCCCAGCCTGCCTTGAGACCCTACGGTGTTAGAGTTGATGGAGAAAAGAACAGAGAAAACAGAGAGGGGACTGTGACATTGTAACATTATTAAAAGACAAAGAAATGTGTGACTAAAAGCGGTTTCACAGCCTGATCTTATTGTTCCTCTTGCTCCTGGCTGATCTGTTTGGTGTCTGTGTTTCAATGTTCTTTTGTTTGTTGTTTTGTTTTTTCATTTTTATTTAATCTTTTTAAACCAGGAAAAAACCCCAGTTCACCCATTGTCTTTGGTTTTTCGTTGCAGTCTGGCCTTGCCACTAAAGCTGGCAGTCTATCCTGAGGATCACACTCGGAGCCCTTCCCAGGGCCTGAGCCTGGAGTTCACCTATTGCTTGGATGCATTTTATTTAGACCCTGCTCCCCGCCCCCCACCACGCCTCCTGGCCTGCCACCCAAGCTGAGTAGTAATTTTTAAGATGAACTTACAGCTTTTTGGAAATAACTCACCTTCTTGTCCCCCTCAGGAGGGGTTTGTGCGTGTTGATCGAGATTATGTCCTGAAATCTGCAGAGCTGGCAAAAGCTGGAGGGTGCAAACATTTCAACTTGCTGTCCTCTAAAGGAGCCGATAAGTCGAGCGGTTTTCTTTATCTGCAAGTTAAGGTTTGTACATATTTCTTTTATATATACTGGAGAATTCTGTATTATTGGCAGTACTAAATAACATAGAGTGCTGAATAATACAGAAATGCACTAAGTGCATTATATTACACAGTTTTATAGCGACAGGGACTGTTTTTTGCAGGGATATCTGTAGTAAACAGGAGGTATTTGAAAGATAATTTCCAGTGTCCTAACCCCTGTTGATTATCTGGTCATCATAAAATGAGATAGGGCAGCTCTGGTCTTGGAATCAGCATGGAATCTTAACATGAGAAGAGACTTTGAGGCAGTGATTCTTAAACTTTTCCAAAGTAAATGATTGTTTACTATTGTTCTCGTCCTCCAGGAATTTATAATATGTTTGTTTTGGAGGACCCTTAAGTGTGGTAATTTGCTAGAAGGTCTCACAGGACTCAGAATATAGTCATCCTCCTGCTATGAGTTATTACAGAGAAAGGATGTAAAGCAAAGTCAGTAAAGTGCACGGAGTGAAGTCTGGAGGAAACTAGGTGCAAGCTTCAGAGAGCTCTCTCCTAGCAGAGTTGCACGTGCTTAGTTTCTCCAGCAATGAGTATTGTCTATCAGAGAACTCTGCCTGAGCTCCGGAGTCCAGGGTTTTTAAGGGGTCAGTCACGTAGGCACCCTCAGCTTAGACAAAATTAAGGACTTCCAGAAGCAAAGCAAGTGTTCTGCATAAACCACATTGTTTGTACAAATAGTTTGGGCCCGGTAAACTACCCATGTCCGTTAGGTCACTAGCCTGTAATGACAAGCATACTCCTGAAACCCAAGTTCTCAAGCCAAAGGCCAAATTTGCAAGCAAGCTTTTTTTTAAGATAGTAGCCTCAGCCTGCTGTGTTAACTCTTGCACACACTGCTGATACAGAACACACCTTTGTAAAAAGCTAAGAAACCTGTCCACATATAAATTTATATCTGAATGTTCATAGAAGCATTATTCCTAAGAGCCAGAGTGGAAACAACCCACATATCCACCAGCTGATGAAGAGATGGATAAAATGTGGTATATACATAGAAAATATATTATTCAACTACAGAAAGGAATGATGTATGCTACAACGTGGGTGAACCTTGAAAACATTATGCTAAACGAGAGAGGCCAGTCACAAAAGTCCTCAATGTGTATGATTACATTTATATGAAATGTCCAGGACGGGCAAATCTGTAGAGACAGACAGATTAGTGGTCGGCTAGGGCTCAGAGGGAAGGGATGGGAGTGAGTGCTACTTGGTACTGGGTTACTTTTTGGGGTGATGGAATATTCTAAGATTGTGGGTAAAGGTGGCACAACTCTGAGTATATGAAAAAAATTAATTAAAAAACGTTTTTAAAAAGCTACCTAGGATTGTAGGATGTGACGGGTTCAGTGCCAAATGAATGGTGTGGACGGGCCAAGAGGAGGAGAGCATAATTCACCAGTCCTTTAGAGGCCAGCCGTCCCTGGGACCGCGCTCCTCTGGCGCTTCTGTTCATAGAGATGCCTGGCATGAAAAGTCATGGTTTAACCAGTTTGATTTAAAGCATCATCTAGCTGTAATCTCACTGCCTTGTAACATGAGGTGGGGTTTGTAAGGAAATGAGGGCCAATGGGTCTGTCTTTTGACCCACCGAGTTACCTGGAAACCAAAAAGGTTACTGTCTGCCAGCCTGTGACATTACTTCTGGACTAAGGGAGGCTATTCTCTTATGGTTGAACTCCTAACATGTCACTTATTCTCTCTGGATCTGTTTTAATAGCGGTCAAATGAGAGGCTTGGTGACTATGCAGACATTCACTCATTCAGTACATCTTTTTTTTTTAAACCCTACTGCGTATCAGGATTCAATGGTCTCTGCCTTAACCTCCCAGACTCTTTGGAATCTAGAAATGTAGACGAGGATATTTGCAAGCACAGTGGACTCTTGAACAGGGCAGGGCTCAGGGGTGCCGACCCCCTCACCAGTCAAAGCCCATGTACAACTCCAGGTGGCCCTCCACCTGTGTGGGTGATGTGTTTCCTTAAAGCCTCGGAGTGACCCTTGAAAACTGTGTGTTTGAACTGTGTGAGTCGTTGAGAAAATCCACGTGTAAGTGGACCCCTGCAGTTCAAACCTGTGTGTTTCGAGGGTCAGTTCTGTTGAGACACAGAAGCAGATTATCTTCAGAACCCCAAGTTATCCTCTCATAAGCATTCTAACAAGTTGGGCTTGATTAAATACTAAAAATGTGTTTGTTTTTTTAACAGGGAGAAGTAGAAGATAGAGTGGAAGAATTAAAATTTGATCGCTACTCCATATTTAGGCCCGGGTGAGTTCCATACTGCCTTAAAGTACACCACTGTTGGTTATTCCCGAGAAGGTCGTTTTTCATTAGAAGAGGCTGGTAACTAAGATAGCTAAGATATTAAAGAAGTTGGCTGGAGGTGGATTATCCTCTGAAGAGCCCACCTTTTGGTTCTGAAGGAAGGGGTACATAGTTGGTGGTGCCAAGTTCAGAACAGTGTGGAATTTCCCAGGTAGCTTTTGCTGCCTTCTTTTTAAAAATCCTCTTCAGCCCGGCTGGTGTAGCTCAGTGGATTGAGCACGGGCTGGGAACCAAAAGGTCCCAGTTCGATTCCCAATTGGGACACATGCCTGGGTTGCAGGCCAGGTCCCCAGTGAGGGCCATGTGAGAGGCAACCATACATTGCTCTTTCTCCCTCTCTTCTCCTCTCTCTAAAAAAAAAAAAAGAAAGAAAAAAAAATCCTCTTCACACACCAAAGAAAACCTTTTACCCACTGTGTTAGTCTGTTCAGGCTACCAGAACAGAGTAACACCTTGCACTGGGTAGCTTAAACAACAGAAACCCATTTTCTCACAGTCCCAGAGACTAGAAGTCCAAGATCAAGATGCCATGGGCGTTAGTGTCAGTGAGGCATCTCTTCCTGGCTTGTGGACGGCCTGCTGTCTGTGTCTTCACGTAGCTTTCCTCTGCGTGTGTGTGGGGAGAGAGATATCTGATATCTCTTCCTCTTCTGTAAGGACGCCAGTCCTATCAGATTAGGGTCCTGCCCTTATGACCAAAACTAACCTTAACTACCTTCCTAAAGGCACTGTCCTCATATACAGTCACTCTGGGGGTTGGGGTTTCAACATGAATCTTGGGGAGACACAGCTTAGTTCATCATACCTTCTATGGTCTGAGTGTGATTTTCCATCTCTTACTCTGCTTTTCATTTATTTATTTTCTCTTTAGAGTTCTGTTATGTGATAGGCAAGAATCTCGCCCAACGGAATGGCTGGTGAGGAAGTTCTTTGGCTCCTTACCAGCATCTTGGGCCAGCGGGCATTCCGTCCCAGTGGTGACCGTGGGCAGAGCGATGCTGAACAATGCAGTGAGGCCGAGCGACAAGAAAAAGGAAGTGCTGGACAACAAGGCCATCCATGACCTGGGGAGAGCTGATGGCTCTTAAGCCACGATCACACCTGAGAAATGCTTTTCTGTAAAACTCAGCACCCACCTAATCCCTAATTTGAGGGCCTAAAAGAAGGAGCACTTCAACCGTGGTTTCACTGCTTTCAGCTGACCAGGCCCGAGTGAAAACTGGCAGTTCGGGGCCTGGTTGTGCACCTGTGTGCCCTTGGCCCTCGAACGACATGGGTTTGAGGTGTGCAGGTGCACTTAGGCATGAGTTTTTTCAGTAATGCTGTAAATGTGTTTCCTATTCTTTATGTTTTTCTCGCTAACATTTTCTTCACCTTACTTTACTGTAAGAACGCAGTATGTAATCCATATAACACACAAAACATTTATTACTGTTTATGTTATTGGGAAGGCTGAGCAACGGGAGGCTATCCTTGGCCCTCTGCGTCCACAGAGTCCTAATCTTAGATCAAAAATTGTGTTTTCAATCCAAAGTTGGTTGAATCTGTGGGCGTAAAACCTGTGGCTCTTAAGGGCAGCGTATAGTTAAGTTTGGGGGGAGTCGAAAATTATTTGCGAATTTTCAACTGCACCAGGGAGGCACCCCTCACCCACATGTTGTTCAAGCATCAACTGTACATCACCCAGGGAACTTTTCAAACATAGAGCTTCATAGGCCCTGCCTCCAACCTTCTGTATCTGAAATTTTGGGGTGCGGGCACAGGAATCTGTTGTTTTGTTTAAGCTTCCCCTGGAGATTCTGGTGCCCCTGTGGGGGGGGGGGCTTTGAAATGCTTGTCTGCAGAGCGACAGCAGCGGGGAAGACCTGTAGCCTGCAGATGAGTTCTGTTCTATTGTTGACATTGATTTCTCCAAGGTACCCAGGCCTGACTGCATGTAATTGTTTAAGGGAACATTGTGCCTTACTACTTTGTTAGAATATATAATGATGGAGCTTATATAATTCATGGGAGAATTAAACAGAGGAATAAAAATAAACAGACAAGTCCTGGGTGCCTGTTTGATTGTTAGAACATGCCCAAGTGTCAGGGGTAATATGCAGTATTTTGGCCAGTGGGATGATACAATAGCAGTTAATATTTATCAAGTGCTTGCTAAGTGCCAGCCTTTACACATGCTCTCTGTCCTTTAACCACGCACCCCCCGCCCCCGGCCCCGGAATAATCCTTATAGATGGTACTGTCGTTACCGAACAAGGGTCCACTGCCCGCCACACATAGAAGCCAAACTATGGCATTGGCTTTTGAGAAAAGAAAGGAGGAACTTTATTTGCCAGTTGACTGGCGAGAAGACAG
This sequence comes from Micronycteris hirsuta, assembly GCA_004026765.1. Lineage (NCBI taxonomy): Eukaryota > Metazoa > Chordata > Mammalia > Chiroptera > Phyllostomidae > Micronycteris > Micronycteris hirsuta. The sequence goes on from PVJI01005474.1 coordinate 78,726, forward strand.
GAGGTAAGGCTCAAATCTGCCTTTCCCAGCTAGGATTCTGGGCGGGGCTTTAAGGGGTAGCAGCTAAGGGTTCACAAGTGTTACTTGTGAGTGATAGGTGGTGTACCCAAGGTTTAAACTTTGGTTCCTGGTCTTGTTAGAAACAGGATAGGACCAGGTTCTGTGGTTACATTATCATCCTCATATCCACGATGGGGGGAACTGAGGCTTGCTGTAGTGAAGTGCCTTGTCAAGAGGCCAAAGCTAAAGACCTGAAGCTAGGAAATGGCAGAGACAGGATTCTAACCCAAGTCAGCCTGATGCCCTAACTTTCTATTTTTAACCACTCCGCAAGAGCATCCGGTATATGTACAGTTTCAGGAAGTTCCACTCAATGTTTGCTGATCAGTACATGCTGTGGATGAATTAAATCAAAATATTTGGGTTTCTCCATTGGCTTAGGATCCCTATAATGATTATCTGCAGAATGTTCGCATAGCCAGTAAGAGTGCATCTCAAAGTGCTGCAATTTAAAAACTATAGAAAAGGAAGATGCAGAAGTCAAGAGGACCCCACAGGGATAATTTCCATAATGTAACACAGGATGGTGGTAAAACTTGTTTTAATGTTTGTACTGGTGGAAACAAAGTTATTTGAATGATTCGGTCAATTTTTACAGGGTCTACAGTATGCCAAGTACATTTCAAGCTTCAGTGGACACTGGAGGATAAAGGCTAGTGGGCTTTAGGTAGGAGATGGGACATCCTCCTCCTGCCGGGTGGGGACCCTTTGGGGCTGGACTCTGAAGAGCCCGTGCCTTTGGGCGACAAGCATGGGCTTTTAGAAGTGAGCTCTGAAGTTAGGCAGCTAAACCAGTGACCAGTTTTAAGTTATTCTCTCTATATTATTTCCTTGCCCACAAACCTTGTCAGGTCTTCTTCAACATTCTGTCTGGTCCTAAGAGCGAGTAGGATGATGGGGGAGGATTTGTGTTCATCTTTAGTGTAGAGAAAAAAGCTACTCCCTCCCTCCCAAGCCCAGCATTATGGGGAGACATAAACTTTAAGTGGATAAGATTCTGACCCAATTCACCCCTCTAAAATGGATGTTCCTTTTTTTTTTTTCTGTGAACATTGAATAATTGGGTGTTATCAAGGGAGTTAGCGGGTTTCCCTTAAATGTTACACTGACAGAGAGAAGATGGGCCTTCCTGGGGAGAGTTTTGTTGGAAGAATAAAGAAAAAAGTTGTGTGGTTCTCAGTATTGAAAGGCCTTGAATTCATTCAGCGTATTAGATGGCTCCTCGGTGCCATGGGGCACATAGACAGTGTCCTAAAATACAAGGGGCTTTGAAAGTAATAGTTGATGGATTCTGCCTTCTTGAAGTTTACAGTTAAGGGACATTCCGAAGAGTTTAGCATTCAAGGCTTCTGTTTCATTTGGCATATTTTTCGATACCTGTTATGAGTTAGGCCATGTATTATGTGCCAGAGAAATGAAAATAAACAGACATGGCCTTACCCTCGCAAACAGAGCTATAAACACACACACACACACAAACAAGCAAATGGTAGGTGCTAAGAATGAAACTAACAGGAAGCTGCTGGAATGACAGTGGAACCTACTTTACAAATGGTGGTCTGAGGAACTTTCTGCCAAGACAAGAAGTACCTACCCATTTGTAGAGTATTCTTAGCAAAGGTCTAGAGGTGGAAAAATGACGAGCCCAAATAAAAGGATGGAGGTTGGGGCCCAAGGTGAAGGGTTGGGTTGAGATTGAACATTGGGCAGGATTATGCAGAGCCTGGTAGGCCATGGTAGCCAATTTAATTTTATAAGCCTGTGTCAAGAGCATGCTAGCCTCTGGAATCGGAGTTTGGGACATTACCTCCTGAATTAGTGCTGCCCACGCCCACATAACAAAGCAGTCTATGGTGTGAACAAACAGCAGCCAAAATGTTACTTTGTAAATTCCAGAGGTGTCCAACCTGCAGCCCAATGGCCCCCATGTGGCCCAGGATGGCTGTGAATGCAGCTCAACACACAATCGTAATTTTACTTAAAACCCTTTTTTTTTTGTTCATCAGTTTCCGTTAGTGTTTATATATTGAATGTGTGACCCAGGACAACTCTTCGTCCAGTGTAGCCCAGAGACTCCAAAAGGTTGGACACTCCCTTGCTTAAAGACTCAAATCCTTAAAAACCCCACAGAACTTTGGCCCCAAGTGTTTTTTAGTACACCCACACTGGCTCCTGCAGTTCCCTCTCCCCAGCTTTACCCAAGGACCATCAGGGAGCCCAGGAACCAGAGGAATCCCCGCCTCCTGCCTGCGTTCTGCCTCCACCGCCACCAGAGGGCGCAGCGGCAGGTGTCCCACCGCGAACCCAGAACGGGGGAAGCTCCGAGGGCTTGGTGCCGACTGCAAAACGCCTGCAGCGTCTCTCCACCTCCGGGCGCAGGGCTGAAGGCGAGAACCTCCCACTGCCTTAGGAAGCCCGACGACAAAGCAAAACACGTGTTCAAGCCTCAGACGCTCAGACTTTTCATTGCTTAGTCGGCTCGCACTGCGACAACCCTGCGGCAAGAGGAGGAAGAAGTCTGGCTTTTCGTCCCGCCCACCCGGTCACGTGACCGGCACGTGGCCTAAGGACCGGAAGCGCTCGCGAGCCAGCGCGCGTTCTCGCGTTTCCAGCGCCCGTGAAGTTCCCCAAACCTCTGTCCTGCTGCGCCCTCGCGCTCGCTCCCGAGTCCGGGTCACTAGAGTTCCGCGGCGTTCGCACGCACTTCTCAGCCCGGTCCCCGCCCCCTGCACGCCGGGCTCCCGGGGCACCACAGCCATGTGCTCGTTAGCGTCGGGCGCTACCGGTGGGTATCCCCGGCCCCTCAGCACCCGGTTCTCTCAGCCCCCAGGCCGCGCCGCCGTGGGGCCGGTGAAAGACCCCTTCCTCCCCATGCGCGCTCCGGGACGCGGAGCCCGGGCTGCACGGCCTTGCAGGGAGGGTGGGGGAGGTGGTGAGGGCCGCCGGGGAGCGGGATGCGGGCTGCGCTCACAGCAGTAAAGCCTTCTCCCCACCCTCCTCGAGCGCTGGGCGCTCACTGGCGTGCGGAGCGGATCTGATCGTTTGCGTGTGCTAGGCGGCCGAGGCGCTGTGGAGGATGAGGAGGACCTGCCAGATCTGTCAGACAGCGGGGACGAGGCCGCCTGGGAGGATGAGGACGATGCCGAGCTACCCCACGACAAGCAGCAGACCCCCTGCCTGTTCTGTGACAGGTTCGTCCAGCTCTGCGCCAGGCTCCAGCCCAGGGGGCCCGGCCGCGTGCCTCTGTGTGGTCTCTCATCTGGAGCCAGAGTGGCCTGCCCTCGAATTCTCCAGCCAGTGGTCTGGAGTGAGGGCTTGTTGAAGACCCTGAGTGGTATAGAGGGAGCAGCCATGAACTGCAGCCAGGTTGTCTTCGACAGGCCTCAGTTTCCCCGTGTGTAAAATAATAGGGTTTTGGACCGGATCTGTGCTTCCCAAATCTGGTTGTGCACCTTTGTCACCTGAGACGCTTAAAAAATAAAATAAAGATGCTGAACTCTGCACCACAGCCCCTCTTAAGTCACGATTGGGGTCTAGGAATCTTTTGTAAAGGCACTATCTCAGGTGATCGTAATGAATAACAAGTTTCGGAGTCTCTGAACTAAAAAACCTCAGGACCCTCCCAGCTTTACCGCTCTATAAATTCTCCGTCAAGTAGCTTCTCAGGTGTAATACTTCATTTGACCCATTTGAAGAATTACCTTTCTGAAGGTAGGGCTCCCCACCTATTGAAGAGGAAGGAATTGATGCCTTTTCACTTAGGTTAAAAGAGACTGCAATAGCAATACCTTTTCAAGGGCACAACGCTGAGGTTTGTCATATCCAAATGCATGCTCTTTCCACTTAAAATTCTGCCTCTTCACCTCGACAAGCGTTGACTTTGGCTGCTGCCGTGGCACGTGAGCATGAAAGAGGCCTGGTTGGTATTGGCCAGGGTTCCTTTAATAAACATTTTCCAGTTTCTCTTAAATTTGGGCCTAGTGCTGGTTGGTGGTATTTCAGTTCCTCTTGATTCGTCATTCTCACACGTAGCCTCCTTTGGGTGGGTGTAGAATGTCTCCTCATACTCGGTCGTAAAATTTGTTGAACGTCAGTACGTACGTCATTGTGATAGGCTGCATCAGTACTGCAAACCTGACCTGTCTTGGTAAACGTGTTGAAAGCTAACTGCTGCCTATGTGCTCGGCATATAAAAGAGGTGTGCAGCTTCTTTGCTGTGTATTCCTACTTTGTGTCCTTCATTTTTGTGGGTCACATACTGAAGAGGCTCAGTCCTCAGGATGTCTGTCGTGCGAGTACTGTGAGAACACCACAGGGTCACTTCTGAAATAACGGCACTGTGGGACTATGCCAGCTCTAAAATTACTACGTTTGATGCTTTATTTCTGAAAGCAGTTTGAGCTTTGCCAGCTCAAAGCCTCCAAAAGCAGAGTTGACACTTAGAGGAGAAAAGAATCTTACACAGGGAATTTTCATATCTTGAGAGAAGCAGGATCTGTCAGAGGGAGTTCTCTTTCTTAAAATTCTTTTGATGCATTCAGTGCTATTAATGGGCAAGTAAATTACCTTTGACATTTAATCGGTAGTTGGTTTATTTTAATAAAATGGAACTCAGAAGTAAATTCCCTTTAGAAGTTCTGGGTCCTTGACATCTACAGATATGTTTGTTTTCTCTTAATTGGAAATAAAACCAGAAACTAGCAGAGTGGGGGAGATGTATATTTAACAAGAGATCAATATGTAGACTTCTTGGGGACTTTCTCATGAAGCTGTTGCTTGGTTTTTCAGGTTATTTACCTCTGCTGAAGAAACTTTTTCACACTGTAAATCTGAGCATCAATTTAATATTGATACCATGGTCCATAAACATGGTGAGTATTTTTTAGAATAGGAAAATTTTACTTGTGAAGTTTAAGTTTCAACTTTGTATTTTTCCAGCCTTTCCTTTTCTAAACAAGTCCACTACAGTGAAACATACAGCAATGACTGATCTTTGACAGTGGCCTTTGTGGAAAGATTAAATGTCACCCTTCTAGATAAGATTCATTGTATTTAAACTTTTATTGACAACTAAAAAGGAAAAACCTTGGCATGGGATTTCATTTTTATCACATTAGAATTAGGGGGAGCAGGCATAGAGGTGAACTTTGGAAAGGAAGGTAGGGCATTATGAAAAAGGACAACTTACCAGGTGAAAACACTACATGAACTTCATGGCACACAAGGTTGAATTTTATAAGGAGTTTGGTAAAAACGTATAGAAAAAGGATCGATGAAATTAAGGTGGTAACAAAATATTTAGATGATGATTCTTTTGAAATTTGTGTTTAAACATACCTAGTTTACAGTTAAAGCCTTCCACTTCTTTAAATGGATATAAAAGACCTGTACTATTCCACTAAAATTAACTAAGTATAGAATTCTTTTTTTGGTCCCTGTATTTACTAACAGCTGGAGAGGGGATTACATAGACATGTGATATAATATGTTAATAAGTAATAGATTCAGGTACACTTCTTTTATAAGGCATGGATGACTTAGTCTCCATGGACTTTTTTTGTGTTTTTAATGTGCATTTTTAAACTGATTTGGAATCGTACTTTAAATATAACTCTGTATTTTTTCCCCTTACGGAATGTGGGTTTTTGTGTGCTATGATGCATGTAAAACATTTTGTATGCTGTAATGTTCCTCATAACAACATTTCTCAGGAGAAACAATAAGCGTTTGGATATGCTGTTGTTTTCCCTTGTTTTAAATGCCACCTCATTTCTGGAAAGATGTGAGAACCAAATAACAAGCCTCATTGTTTTCAATTTGCATCATTTAATTTTATATTAAAGCTAGTATACTTTGTATACTCCATATCCTGGCAAAATTGTAATTTGGTAGGAACCCTAAAAATGGGGGATGAAGAAATTTTCAAGTCTAATATTAACTGCCCAATACTTGGCAAAGTCTGTGACCTAATTTTCCTGATTTGTATTGTTCTTAGAAATGAGGAGAATTCTAAAAATTAATTTCCTGTATTTTAGAAATGCAAGAAAAACAATTTGAAGAGTGTCATCTATGCTGGCTGTTTCTCAATTAAAATATTAGAAGTATCAAAGTTACTGTTTATAGTTCTTAATATGAAATTAAAAATATCATAAGTTGTAGGTTAGAGAACAGAAATATTTTATCGTCTTTCAGAAAAGCCTCTATAGAGCAGGTCGGTTAAGTAACACTCCTGTTTAAATATGTGAATTGTCTTTTTTTCCCCCCTCAGGGCTTGAATTTTATGGATACATTAAACTGATAAATTTTATTAGACTTAAGGTAAGTCGGTAGCTTAGTTTACAATTTTGTTTTGCATCTAAAGACATGCCGCGGCCAGTGGTGATTAAAAGAATACAAGGAACTGTGATACGCAGAGCTGCTTTAAATTTGCCAGTCCTCATATCAGAATCATGGACATTAGGAAACGCCACAAAATACAGTTCCAGTATATGGACACACACCCTGCTTAATGTGTCATTTTCAGCTGCATCTAAGAGATGAATCAGTGTTAGGTAAAAAAAGTAATTCAGAGTCAGGTGATGGGAAATACTGATAGTATTTCTGTAACACCAAAAATAATTTCTAGTGTGATTTCAAGGACTGTGGTGGTTCTCTCTTTGTTCTATTGTTCAAATATTTCATTCTTTTTTCTGTTCTATTCAGATGAGTGTTTTTATTGTCACTTCTTTCATATCCAAACAGTATAAAATTGTGCATTGAAACCATTGATTAAGCAATCATCCAATCAAGTTAGCGAAATGATAGTTGAACATAAACTTCTTAAATAGAGATTTTGTGTTATGTAGACATGATTTCCTTTCTGTTTAATTTTCCTAGTATTTGCTAGGGGGATTTTGTGATTATATGCTGTGAAAAAAACATGCAATTAATTTTACATCCAGAACCCTACAGTTGAGTATATGAACTCCATATACAACCCAGTGCCTTGGGAAAAAGAAGAGTATTTAAAGCCAGTATTAGAAGATGATCTTTTACTTCAGTTTGGTAAGTGAGCACCCTTTGTGGACTACGTTTCAAATATTATAGTATAGTTTAAAAAAAGTAAGTAAACTCCATTTCATTTGCTCAAATTTCATTAGTTTTTCCCCACTCTCCCCGTTCTGTCCCAAGATCTCCTCTAGGATACCGTAAAACATAGCTGTCATGTCATGTCATGTCTCCTCCAGCCCTTCTTGGCTATGGTAGTTTCTCTGGCTTTCCTTGTTTTTCATGACCTGGACAGTTTTAAGGGGTACCAGAGCACAGAGATTTAAGGTGGAACATGATTTGCATAGGTCAGAGTATCTCCCCAAGAAAGTATTTACTACAAAGGAGACGTTAACTTTTCAGTAGAGAAATCCAGCCAACACTACTACCACCAAGTGATCCGGGCAGGCCTGAGTCTGAATCTTAGTTTCTTCATTATACAGCTGTATACCTTTGGGCTAGTCACTTAATTTTTCTGAAATTTTTTTTTCCCGTGCCTTAATATAGGGATAGTTATTTACATCTTAGGTTTGTTTTGAGGATGACCTGAGATGTAAGGGCTGTATTTGTAAGATAGCTGGTGATCAGTAAATGTTAGGGTTTTTTCCTTCCATTTTTTTTTTGTTTCTTCCTGGGTTTGGTTCAGTATAATTAATGCTTACACATGTGTTTAATTTAGCCAACTAATGAAGAACTTAGACTAACAGCATGCTCTTTAAATTCAAACTAAAATAATTTGAATGCTATGTATTTTGTATTTATTTCATTTAAAGTATTTTTACCATTTTTGTCAGTTGGCTGCCTAATAGGCAGTTAGTATATACAAGGTGGGGAAAAATAGGTTTGCAGTTGCGAGTATGAAAAATAATACAAGAGTACATGGTATTTTGCGTACTCACAACTGTAAACCTTCTTCTGCCACACCCTGTATTTATTCCTGACTTACTTATATGTCCTTCGTTGTTATAAGATGGCTTGCTAATGTCCATTTATTTCTTTAGATGTAGAAGATCTTTATGAACCAGTGTCAGTCCCGTTCTCATTCCCCAATGGACTCAGTGAAAATACCCCTGTTGTTGAAAAACTGAAACACATGGAATCCAGGGCACTGTCTGCTGAAGCTGCGTTAGCTAGAGCACGTGAGGATCTGCAAAGAATGAAGTAATTTATCAGTCTTACAGGAAGTTAATTGTTTAGACCTAAAAAATAATACAGCTAACAATAAGAATATGGTAAAACATTTCATATACTTGAAAGTACAAGGTAGATATTTAATTTTAGTATATTAAAGATGTGTAACAATATTTTTATACATTGTGGACATTGGTTAGCATTAAATTCTGTAGTTTTAACTCTTCTCATATACTTTATAATTTTATATTAATGTTAATCTTTCTGGGGAGTTAAGTGTTTTCATTTTTTGATACTGCCTTCCTTGGAATTACCTTGTTTCTAGTAGATTTCTCCATTTTACTTTTCCTCTTCTAGGCTTTTAAGTGGTGGGATTAATATTTTTAGGTTTGAGTGAAATACAGGATTAAAATTTTTGTTTTTAAAGAATCAAAATGTAATTATGATACAGCATTTTATCAGGAAACCAGATACATAGGATGGTTTTTCCAGTGAGTAAAATAGCATTCTACTGACTTAATATTTCTCAGAGTTTAATGTGCATGTAAATCGCCTGGGGATCTTGTCAAACTGTAGATTCTGATTCAGGAGTTCTGGAGTAGGGCCTGAGATTCTGCATTTCTACCAAGTATTCCTCTAGCTTTGCCTACTGGATTTGTGAGTACCCATTTGTTAGTTTGCCAGAGCGTTCAGCAGAAAGGATAGTATAGCTGACTGTAGTTCCCCTTACCTGTTTCTGAGATTATATTATATTCTGGGTAGCCCAGTAACCACCGACAACTGTACTGTCTGTGTCTTTGCACTTCTCTCCATGCGTACCTTATAGATTTCAATATGTTGTGATCAGAGAGGGAAGTAAGTGACAGAGCTTGAGTGGCTGGTGTTCGTGTGTGTGAATCTCAGTTTGGGTCCCCTTTCTGCCTGTAAAACCCTTTGACGAGATAATGGGTTTTAAAGAATAAAGAGTTGAAATACAGTACTACATTGATTCAGCTACTAAAATAAGGTTTCGGAATACTAAGAATAATAAAGTTGAATAAAGGTAATGTGCTTATTTTACCCAGTTGAAAGATGTAAACAGCAATAGTCTGCTGTTGGCAGTGCTTTTGCAGTTTGCAGAAGGTTTGAATATGTGGTTGCTTAAGATCCAGCAGGGGGAGCTTTCCGGTGCTTAAGATAGAAGGTGCTTTAGAAGGCTCGTTGTACTCCACTCCCACCCCTTCCTCTTCCTCAGCCTCTAGCCTTTCCTTTTTTCATGGTCTAATAAACCTGTCTCAAGGGTGTATTTCAAATTGATTACAGACAATTTGCTCAGGATTTTGTGATGAACACAGATGTCAGAACTGGGTCGGCATCTTCTACTGCCATTGCAGACCTCCAGGAGGATGAGGATGGTGTTTACTTCAGCTCATACGGTCATTATGGGATACATGAAGAAATGCTAAAGGTTAGAAAAGAGCATAAATGCACCAAATCCATACTAAAGGAAAAATTTAATAAAACAGGTTCTTAATACATATGCTGTAGAACTGCTTTTTTTTTGGATAACTGCTTTTTAAATCTCTGGTGCTTGATAGCTCATCTTGGGTTGAAAAGATTACAGAAGCATCAAAGTTATTTAAATTATATTTAAGGTCATTAATATTAATCTTTATTATGGAATCACTTTTGCTTTAAATAGAACATAGGCCAAAAAATTGCTGATGATTTTAGTCTTCTCAAGAGCAACTGTTAAATAGGAACTATAATAAATTATACATTTGTCTTTAAAAGTACAAAGGAAGTGATTAATTTAGTGTTTTAGATAGCTATACTGACTTCAGTTTGGGCAACTAATTCTTTGGTATAAAATTTTATTATAAATCTCAATTGTTATGATATAACTTTTTTACATTTGAAATCATTGATATATGGAGGAATTTTCTGAATTTGTTAATTTTAAATTAGGTATTTAAATTTGGTTGGCTTTAATTGTTATAATAGTAATGTCTATATAAAATACAAGTAGATTTCTAGTTATACCTGGCAGTTGTACATTTTATGGTGTGTTATATTATAGATTGTAAAATAGCAAGATAGAATTTTTTAATTCTGTAAACCTGAAATTCTCTTAAATAGAGTAAAACATGTTGGAATATAAAAATTATTGAAAATTTTAAATGTTTATTTGTGAATTTTAGATGCCACTACCTTTTCTTGAAATGAACAAACAAAAAATTCCCTCCGAAATGTTTCCTCAAAAGAATGTTTTATTTCATGGAAGCCATAAGACTATGGTTGCCGGAAACATAAGCATTTAAAATAACCTGGGGATGTTTATATTCTGTTTATTCAGTTTTATAGAACCAAAGAGTGAAGATTTGCTGATTAATAGTAATTGTAATTACCTAAGGTCTTTTAAAGCAGCACCGTGCCATTTTTTCACTAATGACGTGTCACGGTTGTGCTTTTTGCTGTCACTCGGGTAATGGCATAACATTACAAATAATAGTTACAAGTAGTACATTAAGTCCAGAGTGAAATTGTTTAAAATAAATGGACTTACTTAGGTTTTTCATAAAAATTAAATTAATTTTATTGTGTCTAGAATATTTTCTTTGAAGGAATTAATCTAAGCCCACATTTGTCATTTTAAATCACCCATCGATATTAATGCCAGGAACCTTTAATGCCTTTGATACAGAAATTGTGCTGCATTTTTCAGAAAGGTAAGGTGGAGACCCCCATTAGAGAGTACACGTGAATGTCTTCAGCACGCTCATCAGGGAAGTCCACTTGGAGCACTTATTTCCAGTACTCTGTCCTGGATACTTGTAGCTGTGTAGCATAACTAAGAGGTCCTCACACCTGATCATGTATGTTTAAGTCCTTTTGATATACTCAGTACACAGAGATTTAAGTTCCAGCCTGAAGCTTCCAGTGCTGTTTTCCTCTTTAGAGAATCATTCTAAGAATCCTTATTAATGTAATTTTCCATGCCTTAGTTTCCCTTAGCTGCTGTACAATGTGATTATCTCTCCTTGAGATGACTTAAGTGTTCCTGAGACATATGGATATGTTCCATTCAAAAGGAGCTGTTTGTCCATTTTATATTTCACTAAGTTATGTACTATAGATGAATATGAAATATGTCTTATATATTTCTCCTGTTTCTTATCAAAAACATTTCTTAGCAATAGTCTGTTCATGTTCTGCTACTATCAGAATCTCACCTGATCTTTATAAATAATTTAAATTGAGAAACCATATACATAGAACTTATTTTGTGTTTAGAATTGGCCGTTCTTTTACAGGATTATTATTCGGATTTTTTTGTTGCTTAGTCTCAGATATTTCAATGGCATTATTTTGACATATGTTAGGATTATATTTATAAATAAAGATAGTTTATGACTTATTTGCTGGAGTTCAGATGCTTTTTTTTAAATTCCAGAGATACAGTTAATAGAGGGATAGATAACATGAATTTCCAAAATCCTTTGCCACTTTGTCTTTCTGAAGAAGCGTGTGGTTGACTAATGTTGCAGATCCGAGACGTATCACTCTCTCTTTTTCCCAAGAAGAGCATTGTGCATTCTGGTGAACATTTATCACCAATCATAGTACCATTAAGTAATTCTTCTTTATTACATTCTTCTCATTGTATTGCAGCTGACTCACGCATTCTGTTCACTTTCATGAGCCTATACATTTAAAACATGTCATTTATATATGTAAAATTTATAGTATAGAACTTTCCTGTTGTCTTTAGTCTTATTCTTAAAATTTGTTTATATTCACAGGAATGGTTTCATGATACTTACCAGTCTTAGAAGATTATCTTGCTTTTCAGTATTGGAGCTCTAATTTTATTCTTTTTTTGTTTGTTTTTCTTAGTGTAATAGGCTGGTGTAAAATACAATTTTTAAATTTCTGTTTATTTTATATCAAAATGTTAGTCTTGTTAGGATAAGTTTTTAGAAATGGTTATGAGGGCTAGTCTTTTACTTGCTTGCATTTTCTTATCTAGTGGATTTTTCTTTCAAAAATTCAGTTATTAAGTTGAAACTGCTCTAAGGCTCTATGTTAGGTATACTTTGGATTTCGCTGTGCCGGGGTGAGCATATGAACAAAAGCATAAGGACAGGTAGAAAGAGCCTGGATGAAGGATGGTAGTTGAGTGGAGCAGCAGCGCATGAACTTAGGACAGGAGTTGGGGTGCTGATGATTAAGTCGGAGCAGTGGTGAAGCAGTGTGATTGGTGAGAGCTTTCCCAGTGACTGCCTTCCTAACTGATGTTCACCCCTTGTAGGTTTTATTGTGTCAGCAAAAATCACTGGTTATGGTATAAGAAGAGTATACAAATGTATGAAATGCTATGTATTTTAAGTTTTAAAATTAGTTAATGTGTGTAAACTTATTTAAACATTACATTTTTTAAAAGTAATCCCTCCCCCCCCAAAGATTTTATTTATTTATTTTTGGACAGAAGGAAAGGGAGGGAGAAAGAGAGGGAGAGAAACATCAATGTGTGGTTGCCTCTTATCTCATGTGGCCCCCACTGGGGACCTGGCCTACAACCCAGGCATGTGCCCTGACTGGGAATCGAACCAGCAACCCTTTGGTTCGCAGCCCACACTCAATCCACTGAACTACACCAGCCAGGGCTAAAAGTAATCCTTAAAATTAGGGAAAGATTTTTATTTTTAGAGGTCGAGAAATTATTTTATTGGTTCTCAGATTTCTGGGGTTTTTTTTTAAAGATTTTATTTATTTATTTTTAGAGAGAGGAGTACAGAGAGAGAGAGGAGTACAGAGAGAAAAAAACATCAATGTGTGGTTGCTTTTCCCGCAACCCAGCCATGTGCCCTGACTGGGAATTGAACCAGCATCCCCTGGTTCACAGGCTGGCACTCAGTCCACTGAGCCACAACAGCCAGGGCTTAGGGAAAGATTTAATAAACCTGATTTAAAATTTTGTTTGTAAAGCCATTAATAATCATTCTACCAGAAAGCATGAAATTCCCCCCTTTTAGATCCAGGAACTAAATAGAACAATTTGTCTTTTAATTTGACACTTCCTTTAAAAATTTTTTTTTTTAATTTCTATATTGGCAGAAAAACATTTTTTGGGAGGGTATGTGCATTGTATAAATTTTATATTGTAGTATTTGGTGTAACTTTTTGTATATATAGTGTGAAACCCAAAACTAGAATTCCCAGTCTGAGATATTTTTGTCATACTCATTTTACTCACTTGACAACAGAGCCCTTTGCTGCTTATTTTACTGTACTTACGTGTCTCAGCTGAGGTAATGTAAAAGGGAATCAGCTCTGTCCATGAACCAACATAAGTATCGGCATTCAGTGCCTGCCTGGTTACAGGTCGTGGGAGACTCCAGAGTGTGGAAGACTCATAATGGGGGAGGCAGGTCTCAAATGATTTACTTTTAAGCTTATGGGCTTTTAAGCATCATTTTCTTCTATAGACATTTCTAGAAACAAAATGATTTTAAATCAGATAGGTACCGACAAACAAGTTAGGCTTCATTTTTCATATGTAACTTTACATTGGCCTGTTTTGGTTTTTTTCCCTCCAATATTTTAATGTAACTCTAATACAGGGAGACAGGCTCTAGGTTCCAGGCCCTACTTAAAGGAGCAAAATATCCTGTTCATCTTATATTATCTTTAACTATCAGTTGAAGTCATACGATAATGTATGTCAAGATAAAAATGTGTACATTTTTTATTTGACTTTAGGTTTGTTTGACATAGATTTTATTTGACTTTCAGTGATGTTCTTAAACTTTTTGTGAGTGGTATTGCTATTTCTGTTCTTACACTTTTCTGTTAGGAAAACAAATTAAGCTTGGTTTTTCAGGCAAAAAATACCTATGAAAACTAGCAGTGTGTGATAAAATAGCAAATAACTTTCTAAAACATTTTTTATTGGTTTAGATTATTCTGTAAACATGTTTTCTCTCTCCACCGTAGGACAAAATACGAACAGAAAGTTACCGAGATTTTGTGTACCAAAATCCGCATATCTTCAAAGACAAGGTGAGTAGCATAGGCTACTTAATTTCATGTGGATCTTGGACAGTAGAAATCCTCTCTGAGGTCATCATTGTGATAGCATTTGATTTCATGTATTTCTGGCTTTATTTCATGGAAACCTTTTATAATGCTGTTCTGTGGTGTAGAATACTAATAACAGAAATGCTGATTAGTACTGCTTGTCATTCAATATATTATTTTTTTTAAACTTGAATCATTAATTACAGTGACATACCTTAGTGAAACTTTGGTTATCCACATAATATTGCTTAAAGCTTATTTTTTATTTACTGTGATTCCTGTAAGTTTTAAATGTATCAGATAGGCCAAAAGCACACTTTTAATTAGTATTCCAATTTGTAAATTAGTTAAAAATTAGCCCTGGCTGGTGTAGCTCAGTGGATTGAGCGCGGACTGGGAACCAAAGGGTTCCGGTTCGATTCCCAGTCAGGGCACATGCCTAGGTTGCAGACCAGGTCCCCAGTGAGGGCCATGTGAGAGGCAACCATACATTGCTGTTTCTCTCCCTCTCTGTCTCCCTCCCTTTCCCTCTCTCTAAAAATAAAAATAAATAAAATCTTTAAAAAAATTAATAATTTTAAGAAGTTGGGGCAAATAATGTAAGGTAGAATTTATTTTGTCTGCTTGCTTTTAAGACCTAAGTGTTTTAAATTTTACACTTAGTCTTCATAATGCATCAGGTTATTTCAAAGATGAGCTTTCATACTGTGTGTCTGTGTTTGAAATTTGTGTAATTTGTTCTTCCTCTTGTGAATTTTTTTCATTTTTTTCTTCTTTCCCTCCCTCCATCTCAAGCTTACCTCTCAAAGTTCAAGTTTCCTGTCTGTTCTTCCTTATTGGAAGTTAGTCCACTAATTTAGTCAAGCATATTATCATCTGCTACTTACATACCTTTGCTTGGGAATTTTTTCCCACACTTTTCACTTCAAGAACATATATGACAACATATCAGGTTTTTATAATTCCCCTTTTACCTCTGTTTAAAAAAGATAACCTGTCTAAGATTATTTCATGGGCTTTAGATTTATTGCAGCAATGACTGAACACCTTTCTATTTTGAAAACTCTCTTCCTGGTTTTTAAATTGTTTGGAGTATAACATAGATTGGCTTTTAATTTTCTATACCTATTTCCTAACAGTGTTTCACTTGTGACTTAGCCGAAATTTATGAGGTGCTCTGATATCTTTTGGCCAAAGCAGTAACTGTCATGAAAGGTTTATGTTGGTGTGTGCCTGTTTTTGCTGATTTTCATTCCAGACACATAGTGATTTCATTTTTTAAATCTTAGTTTTATTGGTTCTTTGTACTTAGCCATCTTTTATGCATTTTATATGTATTGCAGCAGAGGCTAAGAATTTATATTTTTTATATTTACACCCAAGTGTTGGAAAATTTTATTTAATATGTGTATTTTAAAAAACCACTTTAGAAGACATCCAGTCAAGATGGAGGTGAAGGTAACCACTCCTCACATCGTTGCACAACTATACCAAAAATATAGCTACCCTACAAAACAGACATCACCCAGGATTGCCCATCGAGCCGTGTGGAAGTCTGATAACCACGGATTTAAAGAAGCCACATTCATCCAGATGGGGGGCGGTGGGTGTGGAGACGCAGAGAGGTGTGGAGATGACGAGTGGCACAGAGAGGCACAGAGATGGGAACAGGTGGTCCCATATCCATGCGTGGTAGGTAAAAAATGGGAGGGGTACCTCGGGAACAAGGGATCCAGGCCCCAGTTCAGACCACCCAGCCCAGGGTCCTAGCAGCAGGAAGATAAGTCCCCATAAGCTGTGGCTGTAAAGACCAGTGCGGGTTGTAGCAGCAGAAGAAATGGCATCCTGTTAAAGAATCTGCAACAGATTTAGGGCTCACATACAGCCACCCATTCTGGGATTCAGCACCAGGGCAACGCTGGAAGGGCACCAGTGGCACATGGGGAGAAAGTAAAGTTCACGTGGAGAGACAGCTTCCTCCCCGGCAAAACTCCAAAGGCCAGGCAGTGGCATTGTCCCCACTACAAGACCTCCACTACACAGAGCAACAGTGACATGGGTTGCACCACCCTGGAGATAACCTAAGGCTCCACCCCATACAACTTAACAGGTGCGCTAAGACAGGGAGTCAAAGCAGCTCTACCTAATACACAGAAGCAAACCCAAACAGGCTGTCAAAATGAGGAGACAAACAAATACAGCTCAAATGAAAGAACAGAATAAAACTCCAGAAAGAGAAGTTAATGAAATGGAGATAAGCAATCTGCCGGATGCACAGTTCAAACCACTGCTTATCAGATTGCTCCAGGAACTCATTGGATACTTCAACGCCATAAAAAAGACTGAGACAGAAATGAAGGTTACATTAAGTGAAATAAAGAAACATCTACAGGGAACCAACAGTGGAGACGATGAAGCTGAGAATCAAATCAACAATTTGGAACACAAGGAAGGAAAAAGCATTAGAACAGCAGGAAGAAAAAAGAATTTTAAAAGATGAGGATAGGCTTAGGAACCTCTGGGACAACTTTAAACATACCAACATCTGAATCATAGGGGTGCCAGAAAGAGAAGAGGAATAGCAAGGAATTGAAACTTTGTTTGAAAAAATAATGAGAGAAAACTTCCCTAATTTGGTGAAGGAAATAGACATCCAAGTCTAGGAAGCACAGAGAGTCCCAAACAAGTTGTACCCAAAGAGGACCACATCAGGACACATAATTAAAATGCCAAAGGTTAAAATAAAGAGAGAATCTTAAAAGCAGCCATGATGAGATACCACCTCACACCAGTCAGAATGGCCATCATCAACAAAGCCACAGATAACTGTTGGAGGGGATGTGGAGAAAAGGGAAGCCCACTGCACTGTTGGTGGGAATGCAGACTGGTG